>CM053503.1:90275508-90490110 GCA_028627145.1 Eidolon dupreanum | reverse complement strand
TCATGAAAATTTTCTTGGGGCAGCTAAATAGACACTGACACTATTGAGCAGAAACAAAAATTCTCCATAGGTCTCTTTTGGGGAAAATCATTCAAATCCTTTCCCATGTGTAAAATGAGAAAGTTAGTCTCAGTCAGTGGAATACCATTTTGAATGGGCAATTTATCATTGCTTGGGAATGTCTCACACATTAGAGCACACTTAGCATAACCCGCCCTGCCCACTAATTGCCCATGGTACCCTCAGTCATTGCAACAAGTCACTGTCACATTTCTGAGTGAATCCAAGAAGACACTCCAGTTGAGGACCCTGACTGAGTTTCTTAGTTGTAATATTCCACATTTGTTCCCTGCAGCCCTTTCTGCAGAGTGTGAGGGCACCATGAGTTGGCTGACCTCCAGGAAATAGCCTCTGATGGTCTGAGATTGCCTGTGATCAAGGCCCAGATGCAGGCTGCCAGGACTGGTCTAGCCACCCAGCTTCTTTCCTCACCACGGGTGGCAGATATCAGCCTGGCTCCCAAATCCTCACCAGGCCCATGCTGGCCAACAAGCTTCATGATTGGAACGAAGTGAAATGCCCTGACCTCTCCTTGATACTCTGTCCCCATGTGGCTCTGAGTTGAAAGGGATGATTTAAGTCATTCCTTCTGCACAGGATCTTATAGGCTGGCTGGCCCTTTTGATTAGGAATTGAAAGTGAAATTTTAAAAAATATTATTGATGTTTAGAGAGCACGATATGACTTAGAGGATAAGTCAAGCAGATGTTTTTAAAAACTATAAGAGTTTCTAATCAGGCCTAGATTCTGCTTTCAGAACTCCATGTAAAACCCACTATGGTCGTAAGGTGAATATATGAAAGTATATTTTTTTCTGATAGACGTATAGCCACATGTTTGGTAGCTCTGGCTGTCAGTCCAGCTTGGGTCTGAATCCTATTTCTGTCATTTGTCAGCAGCATGATATTATGTGAATTACTCTTGCAGCCTCAGTTTCTCATCTAAAAATGGGAATAATAAAACAGATTTTGCAGAGGGCTGCCATGAGAATTAAATGAAATAATGCCATAAAGCAACCAATATGATGCCTGGCACATGATAAGTTTACAATTAATAGTACTATTATTAGAAAAGAGAATAGCTTATGAAAATACAAAAATCTTAAGACCACAGAATGGGCTTAAATTGGAGAAAGAGGGGCTAAAATTAGCTCTAAAAATTTTTTGAAAAAAAATATATACAGTTTTACCTTGAGATAAAGAGCAAGAGAATGTCTGGAATTCCTGGAAATCTTCAGGAATACGTGACCTATTCCACCAGAAATAGTTTTGCTATGACTTAATCTAACAGAGGGAGAGAGGTCAAGTTAGTGTCTTTCAAATCTCAGAGTGTATTGATGGCTGTGTCACCTGTGCCACTATACATCTGATGGGCTCAAGCATGCATGCTTGAGTCTTGGCTGGTCTCTAATTGAGTGCGGCTTTGGCACCCCCTGGTCAAGGATGTACTCTGCAATCTGGCATTTCAGGATATTAATATTTGGGACATGACATATTAGCATGAAATGAGAACTGAATTGTGCCCACATGATTAACCTAAGTGTGACAGGAGTAATCATGGAACTGGTCAACCTAGCAGAGCAAAGCACGGGTGGCCTAGTTTATGGCTGCTGTGGCTTGAATTACCATAAGAGGTAAGTATGGCTTTCTTAAGAATGCTCAATAGAGAATTATTGACTTCAGTTCTATGATTTTTGAAGTATGTGAGTGGTGGGAACAGCTGAGAGACAATGACATGCCCTGGAGTGCCGGCATATATAAAAGCCTGCCTACCTGGGGCTTATGATGTCTGGATCATTGATGAAGGTGGGCAACAGGTGTTCAACAGCTACTGAGGCTGCCACTGCTTTTTGGGCTGGAGTTTATTACTTTGCATTATTAAGGACCATTGTTCAGATCAAGGTATGTACTGGCATTCCTGCTTTGATTGGGATATTGGAGATGGAAGAATGGTTGGATGGAAGGACAAGTAGATGGAAGAAAAGTGAATAGGAGGATAAAAGAGGGAAGAAATGGATGGTTAAAACCTGAAGTATAACATTGAATCAAAGTGCTCTACGCAGGTCTGGGTTTCATGCTCAAGAATGGAACTGCGGAGACAGAGAAAACCCAGAGAGTAGTAAGGAACCAGGAGATTCACAAAAGAGAAAGAAAGGAAAAAACCCACAACTCGTCACTACACTCAGTATGAGCTGGGATGTACTCAGAGCTAATGTCAAAAAGACATGCATAAAGGCAACTTTGGCACAGTCACAAGTCTCTTGGATTTTAGTCCAATAATCAAAATGCTTCAGAAAGGTAGTTTTATCACAAATTAAAAGGAACATTTCTTTTCATTCTGTTAAATTATTATACGGAACATGAGGTGATCATGGATTGGAATTATTACTGGGACTAATGGATAAGATTTACATGGAGGCAGGTTTAGCAGAAAATTTGTCATTAAAAGACTGTCCAGTAATGAGGGGGATTTCCCTGTGACATCTTGAGCTCATGGTCATCAAAAATGAATTGTCAGGCAGGTGGTGAAAGTGATTCCTACACTGGGTCAACAGTTGGACCAAAGAATTCTCGATTTAATTTCTAGGTTTTATGTTTCTAGAATCAGTAAGGACTTAGATAAATTCTTATGTGGCAGAACTCATTACAAGTTCTTTATAGGAGGTTGAAATATAGCATAATAGAAATTTATGGAGTAATGTGGAGGAGAGAGCAAGGGGAGAAGAAAGGGATAAAAGGACGCTAACTAACATGCATTGTGCTAGGACTTGTTCTGAAATTTATACTGTTTCATTTAATCCTCAAAATTACCCTGTGAGGTAGGTGTGATCAGCATCACTCTTACAGATGAGGAGACAGATGCTCAGAGAGGTTAAGTGACTTATCTGAGGTGATACAGTTAAGTAGCAGCACAGATGAGTTTTGCCTAGTCTTTCTGAAGCTTAGATGGAAACTCTGCCATGCCATACGTCTCCGAAAAGGGCTCTGGCCTGGAAATTCCATGGATGGTGCTGTGTCCAGCATGGCTCTGGCCAGGTGGCCTTGGGTCTGAAGTGACATGACCTGCTTTACCATCTGCTGTTATAAGTAATGCTCCCCTTGGGGCAGGGGGACATAGTGGTTAGTGAATGGGAATTTCACTGCAGTGGAGCAGTGGGAGGTTTTCCCCCACTACTCAACTTCAAAATAAGTACAACTCTCTCTCAACAAATATGTAACCAAAAAATCATAACTGAGTAGCACTCTATTACTTATAATTTTTTTAGCACAGTATTTTGACTTCAAAGTTGGAAAATGATTCCTATCCCAGGGCCAGGTTTTCTTCTTTCGGAGACTTAATTACTTTATTTTAAAAGGAAAGAAAAGAAGGAAAAACTAATTATCTTTAAAATTTTTTAAATTATATGTATTTATTATATAACATAATAATCATATATAAATTATATATGCATATGTATCTGTATATGTACATATGTGCATATGCTTCTATTAATATTTAAATCAACATCTGCTTATCTATACTAATATCAGCTACAGTGATATAATTGTCCAATAATTCAGAACCAGAAAATAGTTTAACATCAATTGTTTGGCTTTGGAGCACATTATTTGTTGATCCTGCTACAGATTTGCTTAAATTATAGTAAATTAAAATTTTATTTTCTAGTAGTTCTCTGATTGGTTGGTGCACTCAGGAAGACTGAAAGAAACTCACTTTGATTGAAACAAAACCATCCACAAAATAATGGCCACCAGTAAAGAGCTGATCACAGTCATGTGAACTCTGGTGACAGGCCTAGGTTGGAGTCCTGATTCTCATAGTCCCTGTCTAGAGTAATCTTAGGCAGTTTATTTAACTTCTCTGAGTCTTAGTTGCCTCACTGGAAAGTGGGGAAAATAGTACCTGTCTCATAGGACAGTGGAAGACCTGACTTGTGCACATCCAGTGCCTGGCGCAGGTTGGTGCTCCACAAATGGTAGCCGTTATTGTCATGCTTGTCCTTACATTTGTCCACTGCTGTCCTCAAGGGCATGGTCAGTGTCTCTTCTCTCAGGATGGCACACTACACAGGAGCACAGAGAGGCATTTGCCAATCACTTGGATAAGGGGTAATTCATCTTGACTCTAGAAGTCAAAGTCTCTGAAATGCAACCTCCGGAAAAGCCATTGCCATTTGCTTTTAGTCATGGCATAGAGGGTTCAGAGGATTTCCCTCTGCCTCTGTAAATTAGTCCCCAATCTCCAGCTTCACTGCTGTGGCAGGCACTGTTCCTGGAGTACCCACAGGCCAGCAGTCCAGCCAAGAGACAGTTAAAACCAACATTTGAAGATAAAGAGGTAAACATATTTACATTCCTCTCTTCACACTTTATGCATATGTCATGCAGTGAATAGTTTTAGAGGTCTGTTTGTACTATCTCTCCAGAATTTTTACAGTCTGGAGGACACAAAATCTCTATAAAGTGACTTATTGAAATAGAAGCAGATTGGTAAAACCGTTTCCCTCTTATGAACTGTGAAGAATGATCCTTTAAATGAAATCAGGAAGGAACTGGACAGAATCCTGTTTAATGGTCTGACAAAATGAATCACAACGATTCTAGACATCCATCACTGCTAAAAGGGAACCACAAATGATCTGTGAACCACTATATATTGATCACCCATGTAGTACAAGTGTCGGATTTAATGTTCACACACCATAGAGAGGCGGCAGGGACAGATGGTGCCTTAACTCTTCTTTGATAGATTTTAATGGTGAAATATTGATTTCTATCTGGCCAAGGCCTGCTGTTAGGGGCCAAAGTCATTTGTTGGGTATTGCCGGACACCCAGTCGGCCTGGGGTAATCAATCATTTTTGGCAAGGCAGGTGAAAATCCAGAGAGAAGCACCTTGGAACCCAAACTGAGGCATGATGTGTCTGAGTCCAGCCACCTAGAGAAAGAGAGAGAGAGATAGGACTCTTGGAGATTGTGCTTGTAAAGAATTATTAATGATAAGACATGTTTACTGAGGAGAGTCGCAGCGAATCAGAGCTGACATGAAATAGTCTGGGAGCCTCGTGGAGAAAATGAGCCTCTTGCTAAGAGGGACTATATTTTATTTAAACATCCTTCTAAGGCTGAGAACTCAGGTAATCTGTTGTGTTACAAGCCACTGGCTGTTCTTGCCATCCAGAGAGATAACACTGAGGCGCTAATAGGAACACATCAATCACAATCAGGCTGCAATTCCAGTGGTGTCTCGTCCTCCCAGCTCCTCTTTAAGCTCCTTAATAACGGTGATAACATAGTTCGGGGGGCTGCTGAGAGGGGCTCTCCCCTTTGAGGGTCATATTCATAAAGTGAATAGCTTGCCAAGTCAGCACCCAGGGAAACGGATCTATGCGGGAACTTCTGCACAGGGAGAGAGGGTGGAGCATAGACGACTGGGGAGGGTTGGAATCCAACAGAAAAATTTTTCTGTCATCTGTTGCCCCCTCCTTCCACCTGGGGGTTCTGTGATGTCACTCCTACCTCCTTCCTAAGAAAGGGGTGTGAGTTTGTGTGTTATGTGTAATTATCAAGTAACAAGGCTCATTTTCTTGGGCAGTTTATAATCCGGTTTTGAAGGAGATTCCCCAACGGAGCTCTCCAGGTGTATGGAGTAACGGTAACTCCATGGGAGTAGGCATATGGCTTCCCATGAAGACTCTGGGAGAGGAATGTGTGAAGCTTGGGGTCGGGGAGAGGGACGGGGCAGGGGTATATGTGTGGAATGTCCTCTCAGCCTCTGCAGCTCTGTGTAGGTCTCTAACCTGCCACCTGCAAGGTCATGCATGGGTTTGTTGGTTTGACTTCCCTAGGAGCTATGAGCTACTTGAGGATAGCAGTTGTATCTAATTAATTTTTGTATTCTCAGTACCAACACATGATTTTGGGATTTGTAAGATGCTCAATATGTGAATGTGAATGAATACATAAACACAGGTGTTTGTGTTGAAAAGAAGTCAGTTACTGCTTTGTACCTTTTGAGCATCAACATAAATACATGTGTTGTTCTTTGTAAATATACACATTTGAGAAGGAATTAACTGACTTTATAAAGACATGCAACACATTTTATATTTATTTGTGTAATTTACTGTTTATGAGACACCATCGCATAGTGGATGACAGTCTGGACTCTTGAGTCAGATTGCTTGGATCCAAATACTGGCTTTACCCTTACCAGAAGATGGTTTTGGACAACTCTTGTCTCAGTTACCTCATCTGTAAAATGGGGATAATAGTACATGTTTAGAGAATTAAATGAGTTCACAGATGTGAAACATTTGTAATAGTATTTTGTATACAGTAAGCATACATGTTTTATATTATTTATTTATATTTAGATTATATATTTAGCCATGGCATTTTATTCCAAATCTTTACATAAATGAATACATATATATGCATGGAAATACATAAGCCTTTAGATGGTTGATATTAGGAATCCCAACCAATATTGGCCTCATTCTCAGGATACAGCATACCTGAAATGAGAGCAGGAAGTTTAATTTGGTGGTGGTTTGGTGGGGTGGAAGTTATTGTGATTCACTGAAAATTCATTTACTCTCAAGCTACCTCATATTGGGGTTTCAATGAGTTCATACCGACTGAGTGTGTTTATCTCTGAAAATATGTTTGCAGGGGTGTGTCTCTAGCTGAACAAGAGCATATATTGGTGCATTTATGCAAAGGCACTGCAGGGCAAAATAAGCCCAGCTTTGTGGACTGCCCCAGCTGTGCAACCTGCCCCCAGATGTTAGTGCAGACAGCAGATTCCGCTTAGATTATCTTGCTTACCTAATGATTTTTGCTTCACTGCCTTGCTCGATTGTGTTCACCAGGATGGCAGGCTATTAAAATGTCAAGGCACATTGAATTGTTGTTATCCAGGAGAGAGACCTTTCCAATCAACCTGTGGTCTGGAGGTTGCATAAACTCCAAGAAGGCGATTGGAGAAAGGCTTTATGGCTTTTTTACATAGATGGGGGTGAGCAGGGCGGTTGGGAGAGGGCACTGGGAGGGGGAGGAGAGATGGGAGAGGAGCCAGGGTTAATGGCAGCTGGAGTGTGCTAATTGAACGCAGTCTCCTCAACCAGGTATTGGTGGCTCCTTGCCTTTGCATTTATGGGTAACTGCAATAGGGCCCTGCTGTGTGATGCTGTGGTTTAGAAAAGGGAGGGGGAGGTGATCGCAGTGGGCGTTGGGGGTGGGGCTGAGAGGCTGCAGTACTGAGAATCAGGGATAGGGTACAAGGAGCAATGTTATAAGGCAGAAATACCAAGGAGTTGGCAGGAGGGGCTAGTGAGGAAAACAAAGGTTTCCTTGGCGCTGTGCCTGTCCCAGTTCTATGAAGGGCCACGTTCTCTGCCCCACGGGGGCTGGTGGGCGTTTCTGGGGGTGACAGTACCGAGCAGTGGCCGCAGTGCTACCAGCACGGCACTTCTGACCCGGCCCCGCTTGTGCCATCTGCGACAGTCCAAAGACGGTCTTCTTTTCTGCCGTCTAGTCTCATTTAGCCAGATTTGTTTTCCTTCGGGGATAGAGGGAAAGCAGGGGCAAAGGACGTTCTCATAAAGTGTCTAGAAATCAGAGCCGCTGAAGGGTCCCTGCACAAAGTCAGACTTGCCTGAATTGACTTTTCCCTATTGTTCACATCATCTCAAAAATATTTGGCTTTCCCCGGCCACATCTGCTTCATTTTTGTTCCAAAGAGAAGGCTTTGTTTTTGCTCGTGTACGGCTCTGCGAGACGCCCTGTTGCCCCTCCCCCACGCCTCGGACACCTTTGACTGGTGGCCACCGGGGGCTGCTCAGTGCCCTCGCCTTTGTCAGTTTCATCATCGGCTGGTTTCTTATATGGGCGCGCGCGCGCGCGCGCGCACACACACACACACACACACACACACACACACACACACTTGCGCATGCGCTCACCCATGCCTCTACCAATTTCCCTGCCTCCATCCCAGTAAGTCACAGCCGCCCATCCTTCTCAACTTCCTCCCCTTCCTCCGCAGCTGTGCTCTCCTGAACTCCCCACTTTAGTTTCTGGTCCCCAGCGCAGCCTATTCTACTGGCTTAAATTAAATCGATCTCACGTGTTTCCAGCTTCCATTCATTCGGCCTCTCTCTTCCCCTCCCATCCCCTCCCCTCCCCTTCCCTCACTCTCTCCTAGCTGGGCGCCTGCAGGGCATCTTTGCAAGGCTACCTCTGACTTCTCCATCCTTGAGACCTTTTTTCTCATGGAGGATGGTGGCGCTTCCAGGAGTGTCTCTGGCCCGCCAGACCTGCTTTGGTCCGTTTTTCTCCTCTCTTATCCAGAGACACCTTCTTCTTACAGCACACTCTTCCAATGCTCCCTCTTTCCTTCTCCCCAGCAGGAGAGCTGCCCCTTACTCTCGGGGTCCCTTTATCTCTCCAATAACTTTATCATGCTTTATTGAAAATGGGTTTACTTTTCTTGAACACTTCAAAGTTGATAGTTCATTCATTTAATTAACAAATGTTTATTGAGTATCTACTCTGTTAAGTATTAACGTCGTGCTAAATGTTGGGGGTATAATGGGAAGAAAAACAGACATGTGGGCAGAGACAGTGTCATACTTATTTCTGTGATCCTAGAATATATAGTTACTCAATACATTGTGAATGGATAGATGAAAGGAAGAATAAATCTTTTCCCTATCCTGTTGGGCAACCTCATCAATATTTTGTTTACTGGTTCATTATGCAAAACACAAGCTCACTATGACAAGATGGATTTTACTTTCTCAAATTCCTGTATATTCATTATGTCCCTGGGTCTCTGAAGCTACCCTCTGAGGTGGCTTTGGTCCAGTTCTAGCATTCCATTTTATTAAAGCTCAATGAGTACACATCAAATGGCTCACTGATGGTAGAGCCCAGATCATATTTGACCCTGGGCCTTTGCAATTCTAGCCCGGCATTCTCTAAGTGCCATATAGGCCTGCATGTCCCCATCTCCTATGCCTGCCACATGCTTCCCAACCAGAATCTCAGGAAAATGGTAAAAGGGGAATAGGCTGATTCCCAATTTCCATTTAATTCTCTTCCAGACTCCTCCTGGACCCTCTCTGGCACAAGAGGTATTGCTTAAGGGGAAGGTTCATTTAATGGATTTTAAGATATGATTTTCTTTCTTATCTGCTCTTTAACCTATACCTTTGCCCTTGATTATCTTTCTGAAACGTGGTAGGCTCGCTCTATCTTAATTGGATTTTCTGACAATCACAAGGAACTTGAGGCTGAGTCTTTGGTTGGGTCAGATCCTTTCCATGATTAGATTTATTTACTTAACATGACTGGGAGGCCTTGTGTACCTAGGCTAAGAGAGACAGAAGGCTCCATAAGTGCTATCTGGACTCTGTGCTAATGGCAGCTTTGGTTCCATGCCAGCAACCTTAACCTCACCCACTTATGGCTCTAGAGATCACTGTGTTGGCAAGGCCAAGGCTTCTGGGACTCTGGGCTGCTGCCTTAAACCAATAGCCTGTCACAGGGAAGATGAAGAGGGGCACTGGAGGAACTGAGTCACCAGAAGTAAAGGGCAGCTCTGCTTCTCTTGTGGTCCTCTCAGACAGCATGGGCTCCATTATACATCAACTGGGGCTTCTTGGGTTTCATTCTCTGAGTTCCAAGATTTTATCTGTAAAATAGGAATAATAAAGACCATCTTATAAGATTGCCACAATACTTAATGAGGCAATGTCTGTAAAGTGACTATCTTAATGGCTTTCACAGAGTGCACCCAACTCTTATGTGTCTCTCTCTGATGTGAGCACACATAAACTCAGATACAGTACATGCACATACATATATGTGTGCGTATGTGTGCATGCACACACACACATACACACACACACACACACACACACACAGTCACAGGCTTCTTCATTTCAACTGGACTCCTTTCTTTTACTTCCACTGTACCCTTTTCTAATATTCCTTTAATTCTTTCCTTCTGCTCCTGCATCTCCTGTCCTCTTGTTCCCCCTTTTAAATAACTTCTTTTCATTTGGCTATAGGTTTTGTCATTGGGGATTTGTCCCATGACAATGAGCCATGTGATCTGGGGCCAATTTCTTACCTCTTTGGGCAGATGCTCCTTCTCTTTCTTCAGGAGCACCTTCCCTAACCATGTTATCCTGTTCTAGTCACTCACTTTCATGTCTGTCCTCTTCCCCATTCAGACCCTGGGACCCCTTGAGATAGAGATTGTAGTTTAGTGAGCTAGCAAATAGGAGAGCATTAAAAAAGGTTGGTAGAAGAAAGAAAGGAATGAAGGAAGGACTTCTTTTATGATCCAAGATCAGTCTTATAAACTCCAGAGGGTACACATGACCACCACTAGCCCCTACATACCTTTATGCAAATTCAAAAGAATTTTCCTTTCTCAGTGCTTCCTTTCTCCAGCCAGGGGATGTGCTGGAGGACTGGACTAGGTTTCAGATCTGATTTGTCTCCTTGGCTCTCATGCAGGGCACACTGCACAGCATGCAACTTATGCTGTAAAAGGAGCTGAGGGTGCAGGATAGGCTGCCTGGGTACTGGTCTGACTCGCTTTGCTGATGAAGTGACCCAGGCTTCTCCCATTAAAGAAGTGCCTGCCACTGGCCTGCTCCATGGTCATGTAGCTCTTCCCCACATGGTCATGTAGCTCCTTCTAGTGCAACAGAGCTGCCTTCAACCCTACAGACATGCAGTCATTTGACAGAGGCTGTTACCTTCATGGCAACGGAAAAAAGGGTGCCTCCTCCCTCCATGTACCCTGACATCTGCTCTTTTCAGATGACCTTTGTGCTTCACTATGATTGTAGAGAATGGCAATCATATGCCTAGTTTCTTTTATTAAGTGCATAGTTAATGCTAGTTAATGCTAGTTAAAAATAGTGCTTAGCTAAAGCACTGAGCACTGTGTTTTGTTTTTGTTTTTTTTTTTTTAGTTATAAGTAAATTTTAACATCAACATTATGAATGGTGTCCCCAAGAAAAAAATGATGTTGTGAGAACCCTATGCACAACTTGTACATATTAGCCCTGGTAGACTGAGAAACCAGATGAGGAAATAGGTTAAAAGGCAATTTGTTAAATGAGTCAATTGTCTCAAAGTACTTGCATGCCCAGGATTTGTCACAACTCTTTTGCCTTCTCAGGGTCTTTCTCCTCAATTCTCAATTAGGGTTGCCAGATAAAATACAGGATACCCACTTAAATTAGAATTTAACCGAGCACTGTTTTTTTGCTCCCCACAAATCTCCATAGAGTAGGCAAAAGTCTCCCATTTCACAAATGTGGAAAATAAGGTTCAGAGAAGTAAGAGTTGGAAGGGAGATACTTTCCAGCACTCTGTGGTCTCTTCTCCTCAGGGATAGGGCCCAAGCCCTGGGGTTTCTGAACTGAGGATTCTCCTTAGCATCTGCCAGGTGCTTGGAAGGACCTCATGTTTAGATGGGAAAGGACATCACTGAGTTAGAGAACAAATATGGTTTGAAGAACTTGCTTAATTACCACTTCGTCTGGCCAGAGCCTTGCCCATATCAAAACCACCTGGACAATCCTCCACTATTCTTGCCAAAGAACAAAAACAAACATCAACAAAAACAGAAACAACAACAAAAACAGAAACAACAGCAAAAACAAAAACAAAATAAAGAAATTGAAACTTTGAGCTCCCAGAAGGCAGCACACATTTGGACACATTTCTGCTAACATAGCTTGCAGGAGTGTGAAACACTTTTGTCACTTTTTAGAAGTAGGGGAGGCAGAAAAAAAGGCCATATTTTCATGTCTTCAAGTTTCCAATAATAAAATGAAAAAAATTTTCCTTATTCTCCTGCCTTTTCAATAGGTATAAATGCTCTTGTTATTAATTTCCCATGATTTCCTGAAATTTCCAGTCTCTCTCCTCTGCTGAGGGCTGGTGTTTGCCATAGCCTCAGGCTGAGTCTACTGGCAAGTGACTTTTTAAAATAACTTTTAAAAATCTGTTAGAAATGGCAGTATTGTAGAGATCTGGGTAGGGATAGGTGAAGCACACTCCACAAATCTATACAGAAAACACAAGACAGACCTGAGTTCAAAAGACTGTCCTCCTATTTGTGCAACAAATCTTCAGTCTCTCTGAGCCTCAGTTTTAGAATGTGTAAAATGGCAGCAACTATAAGTGTATCACAGGAACACCTTGAGAAATGAATGAGATGACGTGTGAGGGCATGGGACAAGATCTAGCCCATGTTGGGCTCTCCCTATATGTTTATCATTTCCCCTCTCAGCCATTTTAACCACCTTGATCCTTGATATAGGCAGCTCCTATGTGACTCTTGTTTATTTTAGCTCCATGCAGCTGTTGTGGGTTCTATGCCTAATTATTAAATTTTTATTTAGATTATTTTGTGTCATACTCCCCTACAAGTGGGGTTCTATCAAAGATAAATTTGCTTTGTATTTTTCCCACTAATGCAGGCATCTTGGGTGCTGATCAGTCTTTAAACTGGCAACTCACAGAGAATGAAGGTTCCGTTCCACTTTCTTTGTATACATGCCATATGACCACTTGACACACTTGTCTTTGAACCACATATAACCACTATAAACACTTGACAGAGGAGTGAAAGAAGCCTCTGACACTAAGTGAGTACCTACCGATGGGTCACTCAATCCCTCTGAGCTTCAGTAGTCTCATTGGTATGACAGGGATAGTGGACAGTGTCTCCCAGGGTGTTTGTGGATGATATGAAATTGTAGATGTAAGAGTGAGCCCTATGCTAAGTGTGAAGTAAACTATTGTTATTATTATTTGTGGTTGTTATTTTTATTCATAATGTTGTGTAAAAACTACCTATCTACCTATCTGTGACAAATATTCTTAGTGATTTCCATTATAATCTCTTACGAAACCATTCTTACACAGACAGCAGCATGTTGGTTAGCAGAGGAAGAAGGGGAGGGAAAGGTAGAAGAGAGTAAAGGAAGTCAAATATATGGTGATGGAAGGAGACTTGACTTTGTATGAACATAAAATGCAATACACAGATGATGTTCTATAGAATTGTGTACTTGAAACTTATATAATCTTATTAACCAATGTCACCCCAATGAATTTAATAAAATAAAAGAAATAATTCTTCACAAATAATGTCTCCAATATTGAATAAAGATTGTGTGGCAGCCACTTCAATGAGCATTATCCCCTTTGCAGGTCATGGACTAAATGAATTTAAGTTGCACACCCTTAAAAAAATGAATGCAACTCAATATTTAGAATTTTACCTGCACATTGCAAAGCAAATAACATCTAATTAGCCTTAAAAAGTAGCAATGATTTGTATTTTTAAAAACAAAGTAGCTATTGTTTCTTCTAGAAATTCTATTTACTGTCTTTATGCATTGCGTCAAAGAATATTTCAAAGAGGTTCTTATCTGTTCATTCCATAAATATATGAGTCACAGAGGACATGGAGATGAACAAGACATGGTTAGTCCCTAACTGCAAAAAAAGTCTCAGTCTGGTGGGAAGACCAACCTGGATCAACACACCTGTGCTCTGGTGGAAGTATACAGAGGGTGTAATGGAGGCAGAGAGAAGGGACTTTTCATCAGGCTTGAGGAAGAAAAAGGAGGTCAGAGAAGGTTTTGTGGAACAATAGGAATAACTGTGTGAGCAATTTCACAGAGAAAGGACAAACACACTGAGCATACTTAGGAAGAGTAAGTAGTACGATGAGGCGATTGAAGGGAGGGAGGCAGGAAGGCAGTATGAGTTCTGAGATGACCACTGAGACCAGAGCCAGGCCTAGAAGCATGGGTAGAATCCCAAGAGTTGCAAGCAGAAAAGTGATGTGATCAGTTTTGTATCTTAGATCAGCAGTCCCCAACCTTTTTGACACCAGGAACAGGTGTTCCTATGAGAATCTAATGCCTGAATCTAATGCCTGATGAGCTGAGGTGGTGATGCTAGCCCTGGGGAGCAGCTGCAAATACAGATGAAGCTTTGCTTGCTCACCCACCACTCCCTGTTGTGCGGCCTGGTTCCTACAGACTTGTACAGGTTGGCGACCAGAGGGTTGGGGACCCCTGTGTTAGATTACTGGGAAGACGGAGGATGGACCTGGGAGTGGCAGGGAAAGGTCCTGCTGAAGCAGGGAGAAAGTTAAAGAATTGTTTCTTAGATTGTGGTCCAGCATCCATATCACCTGGGAGCTTGCTGGAAGTACAGACTCTTTATCTCTACTCTAGACTAATTGAATCAGAATCAGCATTTTAACAAGGTCTCTGGGCTATTTGTAGTCACACTGCATTGGAAGACTCTTGAAAAGTTGGGGACTGAACTGGTGTTGGGCAGCGGCATTGGAGATAGAAGGAAAAAAAATTAGAATCTTGTCTTAGTCTCCTGTTAACTGAAAAGTGGAATAACTTAGCAAGGAATTATTGAAGAATTTTTTTGGCCCGTTTTCTTTAGAAGCTGTTGTGTAAATGTCCATTTTGTGCCATCAGATATGTAAATAAGTTAGCTGCCCAGAGTTTATTAAGAAGTCCTAAAATGTACTAAAAGAAAATGTGAACGATAAATTGCCTGTACAGGGCTGTGTTCAGAGAGGGTGCTAGGTAAATACCATTTGAATAGATATTTAAAGTGAGTGGGGTCTTTCTTAGCTTGTGCTAATAGCCTTATGGGTATTATGGGTATTATGCGAGGCATCCTCCATCCTTCCAGTGATCTAACATGGATGAATAAACACTGTTGGACCCGTGAATAGTTGGCAAGGCCTGGATATGGGATGACCTCTCTTTCAGAACATCTCCATTCATTCAGACATTCGTATACTGAAGATTGTGCCAGGCACTGGGAATGTAGAGATAAATCAGACAAAAGTGTAAACATGTGTCACAAACTGAAGGCATTTGAACAGCCATGTGCATGGATGTGATGTGTGCAGCAAGGACAGAGTGCTCAGCACCTTGCCATGCTTTGGCAGGCAGTAGCATTCAGTTCTTAAACACGGGGGTTCTGGAGCCAGCCAGACTCCAAACTCTTCCTCCTGGGGTACCTTGGACAAGCCTGGTAACCTCTTCATGTCTCAGCTTCCACAATGTGAAATGAGGAAGATAACACTTCTCAGGGGGGTTATCAGGAGAAGATGAGCATATATGAATGTGAAATGCTCCGTAAAGTCTGTCAATCAACATCATTGTCATCATTGCCATTATTATAGGTATTATATTTAACTTTGTTTTTATTCTTGTGAGAGATACAGAAGAAATATAAAACACATGCTCAGCTCTCAAGAAATTTTCTAACTAGTTTGAGAAAGAGTACAGACCCATGGGGCATGGATCACCTATAGCAGAAGCTAAATATGGGCTCAAGCCCATCTGTGGGGTGGGCCATCAAAGTTGAGGGCTCTGTAGAAGGTACTCTCCATGGACCAGGATATCCAGAAAAATCTTCTCAGGAGAGATGCTGTTGAGTCAAGAACATGAATGAAAGGGTAGGAGTGTCTTCCAGTCACACTAGACGGGGGATCCCTCAGGAATTGAGGAGCGAAGGAAGACAGCAGCCTTTTGGGCTAAGGCCTTTATTGTGTACACAGGGAGCAGACCAGGAGATGGAGGCCAACTAATTCTTACTCAAGGTCACTCAGCTGGTGAGCAGTCATGCTGGGACAGGAGCCCAGTTTTCTGGTTCCAACCTAGTGCTCTTTCCACCTTTGCGGTAGTGCATCTGCATACAATACCACAGTACACAAGGAGCTCACTAGTGGCTGGGGTTGGCTATATTGTGAGGCCAAATGAGCAAGATGGTAAAAAAGGAGACTTGGGTTCTGAGTCTACTTAGAGGTGAAATTCAACCTCTGCCACTATCAGCTGAGTCTCCTCTAACCTGATTTTTTGAATGGCTCCTCCTGTCTTTTCTCTCCCTCTCTTCCTTTCCTCCTGTAGCTTCTGGTGGTTTGCTGGTGATCTTTGGCATTCCTTGGCTTGTAGATGCATCACTTCTAGCTCTGCTTTTGTCTTTACGTGGTGTTCTCCCTGTATGCGTGTCTGTGTTCAATTTCCCCTTTTTATAAAGATGCTGGTCACATTGGATAAGGACCCTACTTACTCCAGTATGACTTTATTCTAATGTAAGTAATTATGTCTGCAAACACCTTATTTCCAAATAAGGTCACGTTTGAGGTTCTGGGAGTTAGGACTTTAACATATCACTTTTTGAGGGACATAATTCAACCTATGACCACACTACTATGGGTTTAATTGTGTTAAATACATAAACACTTAGCACAGAGCCTGGCACAAAGGAAACAAGTGCTCAGGATTAGAAACTATTTTTCCTTGTGATTTCTTTCTAACTGGTCCTCCAGCTCTAACCCCTGCCCTCCAATGTAACGGAAATGGTAGATAAATCAACACAGATTGATCTTATTATGTCCATACTTAGACCACAGGCCTTGCCATGTCATTCAAGCTTCTATATATTCTGGCACAAATTAAACAAGCTCTTCTTCTCTATCTTACCGCATTACCTTATTTATGGTTTTATCGTATAATTTATAATCTGCTTTGCGCTGTGGTTGGCTGTGAATACTAGCAGCTTCTTTAGGGCAAGATTATTTAATCTATTCTCAAATATAAATTTATTCGTCTTCATTTCTGTAGCACCTTTGTTCACAACAGTGCCAGACATTCTCCTGGGAGGGACAGGAACATTTGGTGGAGAGAGTCCAGCTCTGTCTATTGTCTTAGTCAGTTTGTGCTGCTATAACAAACTACCATAGTCTGGGTGACTTAGAAAAAACAAACATTTATTTCTCACAGTTCTGAAGGCTGGAAGTCCAAGATCAAGGTGCCAGCCAATTGGGTTCCTGGAGAGAGCTCCCTTGTAAATGGCTTCCTTCTTGCTGTGTCCTCACATGGCAGAGAGATCATCTCTCACATGTCTGTTCTTATAAGGGCATTAATCCTGTTCAAGAAGGCTCTACTCTTGTAACCTAATCACCTCCCAAAGGCCTCACCTGCAAATACCATCACACTGGGGAGTAAGGCTTCAACATATAAATTGTCAGGAGACTTACACATTCAGTTCATGGCATCTACCCTGTAAGGCTTTGCTCTTTCCATTATGCCCCACCTCTGCTCCTTATTTGACATGTTGACCTTTGTCACATGGACCTCTGCTCCTGGGCTCTTTTCTCAACCCTGGATCCCACTAATTCCCATTCTGTCTTCACCCAGAATATCCTTCTCCCCAGCTGATGTCTGAAGTTGTCTGAGGACAGTGAAAAAGTTAACTGACAGGAGTAGCTGATGTCTAGGAGAAGAAAATCATGGTGCACCATGCTAGAGGGAGAGTGACTGGGAGAACCGCATCTACTACTCTTGAGTCTGCCATTCCAGTTCTGCCTCCTGTGTGGTGTGTTTAGAGTCTATGCTCTTTTTATTTTTTATAAAATTATTTTTCTTGTCCATGGTGCACCTTTCTCCTCACAGATGCTTCATGTCTTCATGCTCCCTGGCCTATATTGTATCTAAACCTTTCTTGAAAAAGCAGATGCTATCAGTTCTTTGCCCCTTAATGCAAGTATAAGTCACAGGATTCTATGTTCTCCGTCTGTCCTCTGATTAGGGCCTGAATGGATGTTTCTTTATGGAAATATCTGAAGTGAGGAGGCTATAGCAGGAGTGGAGGGTATAGCTGAATGCCTCCACCCCGCTCCCACTTCCAGAGAGAGCTCTTCTTGGCTCTTGGTACCTATCCTATGACAGCTCATCCAGAGATTCAGTTCCTTTCTTAGTGAATCAGAAACGGTCCTTTGTGAGACACTATTTGTTATGTCAGCTAGGTGGCATTGTAAAGGGGAAAATGAAGGGATCTATGACCTGAAGATGTATCCATGCGATTGATGAGCTGAGCAGATATGAGAAACACAAATGATTGAAACACAGGGATGTGCATGTCACCTGTACACAGGAGACATGCTTAAATGCAAGCCTCTGGTGGGCAAGAGAGGGACTGATGGAAGGCAGTGATTAGTCCTGGTGGGGGAATCTGGGAAGCCTGTCTGGAGGTGGTGGCAGAGGGGCAGACCATAGCTGGAAGAAGAGAATGGTTAAAAGTAGTCTGAGAAGGGAGAAAATTAAGTACTGGAGCTAGAGCTAAGAGTCTTGGTAGGGAGTAAAGTTTGAGAATGGGGAGGAGAGTCCTGAAGTTCACACCAAGGAGAACTGATGATGAACGTGCTAACATTCATTTTGCTATCCAAGGGAATTTCTTCTCCCCACCCCCAGAACTCATCTGCCTTTCTCACAAGTTTTCCCTTTTCAAGCTTTATCTAGCCCATGTACAGCCTTGGTGCAAGTTAGAAAAGTACGCTCCCTCTGGCCTACCCATCCCTGCAGGTACAAAGTGTGGCCAGCAGATGGCGCCTCTGTGGGAATTGGAAAAGCCATGGCAAATGATTGAATTTTAAATTTCTTTGGTGCCTTCAGCAGGGCATTTCCGTACAAGACAACCTCATCTATACCCCCACCACGTCCCAGGAGCCCCAGCCTATGGACCTGCTGGACACATCAATCCCATTCACGAATCTATAACCTTGACATGTGCTGTTCCTTCCACCTGAGGTTCCTGTCTCCTTCACAAATTTGAACTTATTCCTCCAGATTCAGCCCACATGTCCTGCACTTGTTGGCACTTCCTGAGTTTCCAAGGCAGAGGGAATGATCTGTAATTTGAGTTTCTATATACAACACAGGGCTTGGCACTGCTCATCTACCAACATATTTCAGACCAGTCCTGGTCACACAGCAGGGGCTCAGAAACTTCTGTTGAGGGAGTAGATGGATTGGGCAATATTCTTCAATGCATTGTTCCATGACTTCTCTCTTTATAGTCTCTAACACAAGAGAAGTGAGTAAAGTAAGTCCCATTAACTTCATTGAGTAGAAAAGAAACTGGTGGTCTAAGAGGGTCCATGGCCTGCTGGAGGTCCCAATTTATCTTTGTAGTGTTTTCTCCTACAGAAACTCTACCTACCCTTATTCATAATGTACTCAATCAAATACGAGTAATTCCTACTTCTTGGAGAGGCTCTGTACTGTTCTGCCCCTCTGCCTTTATATCCGCGCTGTACCCTCTTTCTAAATGCCTTTCCCACGTCTCACTTAAAAACTAACTCAAGTTTAAGGGCCAGCTCAGTTGCCATTTTCTCCATGAGGATATCTATAATTTCCTGGCCCAGAGTCTTTGAGGTGCCCTTCTGGTACGTGAACTACATTTTGCCCAGAATCAGTAGTAAGTGTACTCATATATCACATTTTCTGAGAGGTAGAAGTGCTGAGTTTTGGGCCTTGTTTGTTATTGTGCCCTTTGGATTGCCGAGGAAAATGCCATCTACATAATAAGATGCACGTGTGCTTACTGGGTTGGAGATTGTTCATGTAAGCTCAATTATACTCACTTGCTTTTTCATTTAAGTATTTTTTGTAACACCTCTTGTCCACATTTTTCCAGAAAAGCTCACAACAGTTTATTTCATTTTGAAGCAGTTAAATCAGTGGCTCTCAGACTATTTTATTCAAGAACCATAGTAACAAATATATTTTACATCATGATTCTGTATATATTAATTTTCTGAAACAAAACTTTTTCCAAAATAGCACCTCTATTGACAAGGTACAACACACTCTAATATTTTCTATTCAATTCCGTTCTGCTTTTAAAAGTGCTGTGATCTATTACATTGATTTCACAACCCACTAATGGGTCATGGCTCTCAGTTTGAAAAACACTAATTGAAATCACTGAGAGGCAGGATTCTGAGAAAGCATTGGCCAGTCGGCTAACCTGGGTTCTGTTCTTGGATAGGCATGGGAGGTAGTGGTGGAAGCTGGAGTCAGTGAGGAGGTGTCTGGACCTGGAATCAGAGGTGGTGTCCTCCTGTCACCACGAGTAGTGACGTGGACCAATGCTCCAGCATATTTCCGCCTCCCATTCTGTTCCTGTCTGGTACTCAGAAAGGAAGCCCCCTTTGATGACCAACAATGGCAAAGTCCATCCTCTCTACTTCTCCACATTTGCGTTACTCTTTTTACTATCCCAACACTATTGTCTCTGTTTGTCATCCAAGGCTGTGTAGAGGAGAGCAACATGTTTTGTCCACTCTTACACCTTCAGAGTGCCTGGCCTTCAGGTACTCAGTGAACATTGGTTGAATAACTGAGTAAGTGAATAAATATATATGGTGACTGTAGCATCAGAGTTGTCCTTCATGAGGAATGCCAGGGTTGCCTACTCCATTGCCCTCAGGGGTCAGGCAGGTAACATTATTGCATAAAGCAGGCTACTCAGGAGGCAAAAGGCATCACATCCATGAAACTGCTTGGAAAGCCAGTGTCTATGTGAGCACTACTTTCCTGTTACTGCTATAATAAACCCCCACAAACTCAATGGCTTAAAACAACAAAAATTTATTCTCTTACAGTTATAGAAGCTGGGTGTCTAACTAAATCTTCAGGGTTAAAATCAAGAATGGTAGCAAGGCTGATTTCCTCTTGAGAGTCCAGGGTAGAGTTATTTCTTCCATTTTCCAGCATCAGTTAGCTGCTGGTGTTCCTTGGTTTGTGGCTGCATCCCTCTAAGATTTGGTCACACAGCCTTCTCCTCTTCTGTATTAAATCTCCCTTAGTATTCCCCTTATAAAGACCCTTGTGATTACAGTTAGGGCCCACTCGAAGTATCCAGAATAATCTCCCCATCTCAATATCCTTAATCATATCTTTGAAATAATTTTCGCCATATAAAGTGACACATCCTGGGATTAAGACAAGGACATCTCTGGGGATCACTCTTCAGTCTACCATACCATGATCAAACAGAGTCAGAGGGAAGGATGGAGCTAAGAAAAACCTAAGATTCTTCTAGTCTACTCTTCTTACTATAGACACAGGAAAGTGAAGGCCATGTAGTGGGAGTGACTTGTCCATGGTCATTTGCTGGTTAAGAGCAAAGCCAAAATTACATTTCAACCTTTGCCATGTCCATAGCAGCTGCTCCTCTGAGCTATGCTGTGGGTCTGATATAATTTTTTGCCATGTATCCTCAGCAGTAGTATCTAAAATGCCAGACGAAGATTTAGCACTTGTATTTTCCACCCTAAAAGTCAGACATGTTGTCAGTCATTTCGGGACTTTTGGAGTTGAACTAATACATGAAAAGCTGGTATTACTTTCCATGGAGATGCTGCATCCTTAAAGTCTGGAGAATTTTTAAAGGCCCCGTGAGCTGCCAGGGGCACCTTAAAATAAATATAGGTATTCCTCTCTCTTAATCCTATTAATTATTCATGTCTTACTTTCCATCCAAGCTACTCATATCCCAAGTACTCCATACATTTATTTTCTTGGCTGTAATCATGCAGTTCAATAAATCCAAAGAAGGTTACAGCCCTTATGTTCAGAGGGCCCAAATCCCTTCAGTTCTGCATAGAGAGGGATTAAGAGCTTTAACCTTTTCCCTCTAAATGGAACCAGTGTCAGAAAATAAATACAAGAACTAACGTAAGAAAAAGCACCAGGGAAGACGTGATTTGGGTCAGTCTTATGGGACACCCAGCCCAATCTGTTCCTGGATGTTTGTGAGGGACAGGTCCTCTCTAAAGGTGTCTCTGAATATGCCCAAATATTTTAGTCTACCCTTAAGAAACCAACATGATTTAGTCAATTTATTTAGACAGATAGATAGATAGATAGATAAGACTTTTTATACAGACATATGTACATTTATATAAATACACACATATGTATATAGATATGCATATGGGTGTGTGTACATGTGTTTGTTTCTATATGACTTATTTAGAATAATGCATTTCATAACTTTACTCTAATTACCTCTGTGTAAAGTAGAGTTTCATGATATAGGTTTTCTAATATTCAAAAGAGAGTGAAGTAAGTGGGAAGAGTCACTTATTCTGGATGTGGGTAACTGTCCTTATTTTCCTTTGTGATTCTTATTCTTAGACCCATCAATTGGCAAGACAGATGAAGGCTGTGTATATCTGCTGTCAAATGTCTGGATGGGAGAGGGAACCTTCTAACCAAGAACATTCCATTGATGTGTCACCCAGCAGAGGACCTAAAATGTTTGGGGTACATTTTCACAGACAGCAGGACCAATCATTGCCATAAGGGTGTGATTAGCCCTTTGTACATCTCGTGCAGCCCTGATCTTTTTGAACAATTATGGTGATCTGTTATGCACTTATCTTTTCTTTCATACTAAATTGGAGGCTCTGCATCAAACTTACCTCTGTTTCTCCAGTCTGAGGACCTGGCACCTGGCCCTCAACAAATACTAGTTGAATGTATGCTTTGGTTGAAATTTCCCTGTTTGGAGGTTTTTTATATTTTGTTTTTTACAGTAGAAAAACTTTAGAGATTTCTGTAGCAGAAAATGCTAAATAAATATCCATAAGAGTCAGTAGGATGGCAAATGAAACCTCAGTGAAGAAGGTGGTGAAAGACAGGAGGGAGTGCTGGGCTCTGGGGCACAGAGTGTGTTCGTCTACGCTAATGGGCAACACTGCTTAGCTCTAGCCAATGTAGACATTTGTGAATAAGGCTTTGTGGATTAGTATTTCTAGATCATTCCATTTTCAAAAGAAGGTGGAAAATACCAATTTTAGAGTAAAAATGTCTGGATGAATTAGGTCCACAGGCTACCAGCTTGAGAACTTCCCTATCTAGAGATACTCTCTGACTAACCAAATGATCAATTCTGTACATGGAAGAGTCTAATGCAATGTGCAATTTGACTGCTCTCTTTCTCTCTCCCTCTTTCTCCCTCCCTCCCCCTGCCCCGTCTCTGTCATCTCTTTCTCCTTCAAAAATATTTTGTTCTAGGAATTTTACATTATCAAATAATTTCCTTCTGTTGTGCTACATTCATGAGTAGCTCTGAAATGACTTTCTTTCTTGTGAAATGATCACTTGGGAGACTAAATTAAAATAAAATTAGAAATAACTTGTATTATTTTGCAATTACCTTGGTTATATTTAACAAATATTAATTGTTTGCTAAATGGATAATGGATACTACATGGAATCCAGAGATGGGTTAAAGTATTATATACATAAGTTATATACACACTAATGTAATATCTAGAGCAACCAGTCAAAAGCTATACAAAAAGATACATTAAAAACAGATAGCTAAATCAAAATTCAGAATTCAGAAAATTGCCAGAGAGGGACATTATCTCGTGATAAAAGAGTTACTCTTATAAGAAGATGTAATAATTCTAAATGTGTACGCAACAAAAAACAGAGCTGAAAAAGATGGAAAGCCAAAACCAATAGAAATGGAAGGAGAAATAGGCAAATATACATCAATAGGTGAGGACTTCAACATCCCTATTTTAAGAACTGATAGAACTAGACAGACAATTAACAAGGATATGAGACTTAACAGTGCCATCAACCAACAGCATCGTCAGCATTTATAAAGTGTTCTACTTAACAGCAGCAGAATACCCATTCTCCTCAAGTGCACATGCCAAAATAGATTATACCCTGGGCCATAAAACAAATTTAAAACAACTGAAATCTTACAAAGTGTGTTCTCTGATCACAATGGAATTAAACTAGACATCAATAACATAAAGACAACAGGAAAATATCCAAGCCCTTGGAAACTAAACAACATAATTCTAAATAACTCATAAATCAAAATCAAAGTCTCAGGAGTGATTAAAAATACATAGAATTAAATGAAAATGAAAATGAAAATATAACATAAAAATTTATAAGATGCAGATAATTTTAGAGGGAAATTTATATCTCTAAATGCATACATTAGAGAAAAGGAAATGTCTCAAATAAATATGTAAATTCCCACCTCAAGTACCTAAAAAAAGAGGAGCAAAATTAAATTCAAAGCAAGCAGAAGGAAGGCAATAATAACAAAAACAAAAATTAATGAAATAGAAAACAAAAATAGAGAAAAATCAATGAAACAAAGAACTGGTTCTTTGAAAAGATCAATAAAATTGGTAAATCTGAAATAAGCAAGAAAAGAGAGAAGGCATGAATAACCAATATCAAGCATGAAATAGGAGATATAATTATAGACTCTGTAGAAATCTAAAGAATTAAAAGACAATACTATGAACAACTCTACAGATATAAGTTTGACAACTTAAATTAAGTAGATAACTTTCTTAAAAAACACAGCTATCACAACTCATCCAGTATGAAATAGGTAAGTTAAACAGCCCTATAACTATTATGGAAATTGAATTCATAATTTAAAAACGCTCATAAAAAATCACCAAGCCCATATGGTTTCATTGGAGAATTCTACAAAATGTTTAAAGAAGGATTAGTACCAAATTTACATAATCCTTCCAGAAAATAGAAGAGGAGGGTACACTTCCAATTTGTTTTATGAGACTGGTATTACCTTGCTACCAAAACCAAATACAAAAACAAAACAAAACAAAACAAAAACAAAACAATCAAAAACTACAGATCAATATCTTTCATAAATACAGGTACAATAATCTTTAACAAAATTGACAAATAGAATTCAGCAATACATTAAAAAAATTATACATCATGGTCAAGTTGGCTTTGTTTCAGGATTACATGCTTGGTTCAATATTTTAAAATCAATCAGTGTAATCCACCATATTAACAAGCTAAAGAAGAAAATCACATAATCATGTCAACTGATGAAGAAAAGTATTTGAAAAAATTCAACCTTTATTCATGATAAAACTCTTAGAAAAGAAGTAATAGAGAAAATTTCCTAAACTTGATTAAAACAAAACAAAACAAAACATATATATGCTTCTGGTCAAGATGGCCGAGGAGTAGGTAAATGCTATGCTTGCCTCCTTTTATGACTACATCAAAGTTACAACTAAATTACAGAAAAGCCATCATTGGGAGTCACCTGTTGCCTTGCTGAATAAAAATTCAATAACTAAGGGCATATAGAAGAAGACACAAGGACATTAGTAGGAGAGGCAGAGATGCTGAACAAGCTGGTCCTCATAGCCATGTGTGGGAGTTAAAAACTGGGAGGGCTATCTTGGCTACAGAGGTCCCCCCTGAGGAGTGAGGAGTCTCAGTTCCACATCAGGCTCTTCAGCCCAGGGTATCAGTGTTGAGGAGAGAAGTCTCCATAACTTCTGGCTATGAAAAGCAGCAGAGATTGTGGCTGAGTGATGTAGGGTGGCCAAAGTTCCAGGCATTCCTTTGAAAGGGCCTACACACAAACATACTCTAGATGGACTCACTCACTCTGAGCTCCAGTGATGGGGCAGCAGCTTAAAAAGTACCAGGGACATACTGGGAGAAATTAAATTGTCTGGCCTCAGAGCAAAGGCTAGAGGGCCAGCTTTTTTCCAGCAGAAGTACTGGCAGAAGCCATTATTCTGTTATTGAGCCCTACCCCTACCCAGCATGCAGATACAGGAGGCAGCCATATCTGAGTCTCCATCAACCTAACATCATTTACTCTGCCTTGGTGATTCCTTGAGACCCCGCCCCACTTTACTTGCAGGCCCACCCAAGCCACTTCCAGTGGCTTTTCCATACAAATGGACTGTCTTAGCTCATGCTGCAGACTTTCCTAAAATCTCTCAAAGGTTCACAAACTCAAAACAAGCAGCATCTGGCCTCAGTGTGTCCTATACTTCCTGCTAAGCAGACTTGGTCTGCACCTTGGCCTCTCAAAGCACCTTCAAGCTCAGAGTGAGTGGAAGACATCTGTAGATTGCTTTATGGCTCATGCCAGGTGACTTTGGGCAGGGCACAGGCAGTGGCTGAAGTTGGCCAGAAGGCCCCAGGACCAGAATGTCTGGTGACCATCTTCAGATCATGCTGGAGTATCACCTGGCCACCTCCACAGACAACATGCTCCAAAGGGCAGACTAGGTGGGCACCAGAGCTCTGCTAAAGCAAATTTTGCTATGTAAGGTTAGCCTCTGCACAACAGCCCATTCTCACAACCAATCAGCCTGAGAGATCAATCCTTCCCATTGATATGCAAATGGTTGCTACCAAGGCTCAACTACAACAGAAGGGCACACACAACTCACACAAGGGACACGCCTACAGCACTTGGCTCAGGTGAACAAGGAGACTGTGCCACTGGGCCCTATGGGACACTTACTACATAAGGCCTCTCTACTAAGGCCAAGAGACATAGCAGCCATACCTAATACATAGAAACAATACAGGGAGGCAGCCAAAATTAAGAGACAAAGAAACATATCCCAAATGAAAGAACAGAACAGAGTTCCTGGAAAAGAACTAAACACAATGAAGACAAGAAATCAACCAGATTCAAAGTTCAAAACACTGGTTATAAGGATGCTCAATGATCTCAGTGAGAACTTCAATAAAGAGATAGAAAACATAAAAATTGAGATAGAAAACATAAAAAGAAAACCAGTTGGAAATGAAGAACACAATAACTGAAATAAAGAATACATTAGAAGGAATTGACAGTAGCTTAGATGAAGCAGAGGTTCAAATCAGTGATAGAAGGTAAGGTAGCAGAAAACACCCAATTAGAACAGCAAAAAGAAAAAAAGAATCCCCCCAAATTACGATAGATTAAGGGGCCCCTGGGATAACATCAAACATACCAACATTCTCATCTTAGTGGTACCAGAAGGAGAAGAGAGAGAGCAAGGAGTTGAAAACCTATTTGAAAAAATAATGATGGAAGATTTCCCTAACCTGGTGAAAGAAATAGACATGCTAGCCCAGGAAGCACAGAGATTCCCAAGGAAGATGAACCCAAAGAAGCCCATACCAAGACACATCATAATAAAAATGCCAAAAGGTAAAAACAAAGAGAGAATCTTAAAAGCAGCAAGAGGAAAGCAGTTAGTTACCTACAAGGGTACTCCCATAAAACTGTCAGCTGATTTCTCAACAGAAACTTTGCAGACTATTAAGGATTGGCACTAAATATTTAAAGTGATGAAAAGCAAGGACCTACAACCAAGATTACTCTACCCAGCAATGCTGTCACTTACAATAGAACAGATAAAGAGCTTCCCAGACAACAACAACAACAACAAAAAGCTAAAGGAGTTCACAATCACTAAGCCAATATTACAGGAAATGTTAGAGAGACTTCTTTAAGAAGAAGAAAAAAAGAAAAAAGATTAAAAAATGTAAATAATAAAATGGCAATAACCACATATCTAGCAACAATTACTCTAAATGTAAATGAATTAAGTGCTCTAATAAAGATAGGGTACTGAATGGATAAGAAAATAAGACCCTTACATATTTTGCCTACAAGAGACTCACTTCAGATCAAAAGACACACAGACTGAAAGAGAAGAGATAGAAAAGATATTTTATAAAAATAGAACTAAAAGCTAGGGTAGCAATACTTATGTCAGGCAAAATAGATGTTAAAACAAGAGCTATAGAAAGAGATGCAGAAGGATCCAGTAATACCACTTCTAGGTATTTATTCAAAGAAAATCAAAACACTAATTTAAAGGGACATATGCATCTATATGTTCTTTGCAGCATTATTTATAGTAGCCAAGATATGGAAGCAACCTGATGTCCATCAGTGGATGAATGGATAAAGAAGAAGGTGTACATATATGCAATGGAATATTACTCAGCCATAAAAAGAATGAAATCTTGCCATCTACAACAACATGGATGGACCTAGAGGATATTGTTCAGAAGAGAGCAAGCCACGAAAAGACAAATATCATATGATTTAACTTATATGTGTAATCTAAAGAATAAAATAAATGAACAAACAAAACAAACTCATAGATTCAGACAAAAATAATGAATGGGTCAAATGGAAGAGGTTTGGGGGATGGGTGAAAAAGGGAAGGAATTAAGAAGTACAAATTGATTGTTACAAAATAGTCATGGGAATGTAAAGTATAGTATAAGGAATATAGTCAATAATATTGTAATAACTATGTATGGTGTTAGATGGATACTATATTGGGGCGATCATTTCATAAATTATATAAATTTCTAATTACTATGTTGTATATATGAAAGTAATATAACATTATATGTAAACTGTAATTGAAAAATTAAAAAATATTAAAAAATATATATGACTTATAGTTAACATTAGCCATGAAAGACTTTACTTCTTGTCCCATAAGATCGAGAATAAGGTAAAAATGTCAGCTCTTCAGGATAGTGCTGGAAGTTCTAGCCAGGGCAATGGGGCAAGAAAAGAAAATAAAAGCATACAGATTAGAAACAAAGAGATAAAACTGTCTTTATTTGCAGATGACATGATTGTCTATGCAAAAAATTCCAAGGAATATAAAACAAACAAACAAACACTAGAACTAATAAACAAGTTCATCAAGGCCACAGGATACAAGACGACAAATAAAAATCAACTGCACTTCTATATATTAACAATAAGCTGAAATTAAAAATATAATACTATTGAGAATAACTCTAAAAAATGAAATACTTTGTGTAAATCTAATAAAACAGGTAAGCGACTTGTGTGCTGAAAACAACACAATGGTAAAGGAAGAAATTCCAAATAAATGGAGAGACATACTATATTCATGAATTGAAAGACTCAACATAGTTAAGGTGTCAATTCTCCCCGAATTGATGCAAGTCTTATAAAATTCTAGTGAGATGTTTTGTAGATATAGTCAAGAATATTCTGAAATTTATGTGTAAAGGCGTATAAATTCGAACAGCTAAGACAATTTTGTAAAAAAAAGAATAAGGTGGGAGAAATTGGTCTACTTTCCTTGAAGATTTATTATGTAGCTACATATATCAGGACTGTATGATATTAGCAGAGGAATAAACACAGATTAATGGAACAGAATAAAGAACTGAGTAATAAACCCACACGAATATGTTCAATTGATACTTGAGTAAGGTGCACAAGCAATTCAATGGAGGAAGGACAACAATTTCAACAAATAATGCCAGGACAATTGACAAAAATGAACTTCAACCTAAGTCTCAAACCTTTTACAAAAATTAACAAAAATTTAATCATAGACTTAAATGTAAAACATAAAACTGTAAAACTTATATTTAAAAAGCAGGGCAGAATCTTTTGGATATGGGGCTAAGCAAAGGGTTCTTAACACCAAAAGCATGATGCATCGGAGGAAAAAAAAAACAGATAAACTGTACTTCATTAAAATTAGAAACTTCTACTATGAACATGCCACCCTGAACGTGCCCCATCTCATCTGACCTCGGAAGCTAAGCAGAGTCGGGCCTGGTTAGTACTTGGATGGCAGACCACCTAGGAAGACCAGGTGCTATAGACATTAAAAACAAACAAACAAACAAACAAACAAACAAATAAAATTAAAAATGTCTGTTCTGTGAAAGATCCTATTAAGAGGATGAAAAGAAAATATATATTCTACATATATATATTTTGTATATATATATGTATATACAATATATATTCTACATATATATATACAAAATATATATATGTAGAATATATGAAGGATACTTAAAACTCAACAGTAAAAAAAAACCAAATAATCCAACTAGAAAATGGGTAAAAGAACTGAACAGACATCTAACCAAAGACAACATACAGATGGCAAATATGAAAAGATGCTCAACATCCTATGTCTTCAGGGAAATGCAAATTAAAACAATGAGATACCCTTCCACACTTATTAGAATGGTCAAAATTTAAAACACTGGCAACATGAAATGCTGGTGAGATATAGAGCAATAAGAACTCTCATTCATTGCTGATGGCAATACAAAATGGAATAGCCACTTTGGAAGACAGTTTGGTAGTTTCTTATAAGACTAAATAAAATACTCGAACAATCCAGCAGTCGCACTCCTTGGTATTTACCCAAATCAACTGAGAAATTATTTCACAAAAAAACATGTACACATATGTTTTTAGCCATTTTATTTATAATTGCCAAAATTTGAAACCAACCAAGATACCCTTCAGTAGGTGAATAGATAAACTGTGGTACATTCAGACAGTGGACTACTATCCAATGCTTTTACAAAAAGAGCTAATAAACCATGAAAAGACATGGAGGGACCTTAAATGCACATTGCTAATTCAAAGAAACCAATCTGAAAAGGGTACATACTATATGATTCCAACTGTATGACCTCCCGGAAAAGGCAAAACTCCAGACAGTAAGAAAGATCAGTAGTTTCCTGGGCTTAAGTGAGAGAAGAGGAGGAGGCAGAATACAGAGAATTTTAGGGCAATGAAATTATTCTCTGTGATACAATAATGGTGGACACATGTCATCATAAATTTGTCAAAACCCACAGAATGTGCAATACCTAGAGTGAACTTTGGGATTTGGGTGTAAACTATGTAATTTTAACTATTGGCTTGGGGTGATAATGTGTCAGTGTCAGTTCATAGATTGTAACAAATGTACCACTCTGGTATGGGATGTTGATATTGGGAGAGGCTGTGTGTGTTTAGTGGGTAAGAGGGTATATGAGAACTCTCTGTACTTTCTTCTAAAATTTTCTGTGAACCTAAAACTGCTCTGAAAATGGAAGTCTATTTAAATTTATACACATATATATTTTTTTTCAGCATCTAAATTACCCATTAGGGAATGCAAATTAAAACTACAATAATGATATCACTACACTCCTATCAGAATGGCTTAAATAAAAATTAATGGTAACATTAAGTTCTGGAAATGATGCAGAGAAAATGGATCTTTCATGTATTCCTGGCGGGAACGTAAAATGATTCATCTACTCTGGAAAACAGTTTGGCAGTTCTTAAAAAACTAAATGTGAAACTACCAGACAACCTAACAATTCACTCCTGGGCATTTATCCCAGAGAAATGAAGACCTATATGTCACATATATAGAAGGAGGATGAGAGTAGCTTTACTTGTAATAGCCTGGAACTGGATGCAATCCAGCTGTTCTTTAGTGGGTGAATGGTTAACAAATTGTGGTACATCGTATCATGGAATACTACTCAGTGGTAAAAAGGAACAAATTACTGATAAATGCAACAACCAGGATGAGTCTCCAGAGAATTAAGCTGAGTGAAAAAAGCCAATCCCAAAAGGTCGTATACTGTATAATTCCATTTATATAACATTCTTAAAATAACAAAATTTTAGAAATGTAGAAGAATTAGTGGTTGCCAAAGGTTAAGGAGGGAAAGGAAGTGAGAGGGTAGTAGGTGTAGCTATAAAAGCGCAACATGAAACATCCCTGTGGAATTGGTAATATTTTGTATCTTGTGATATTGCTCTATAGTTTTGCAAGATGTCTCCACCATTGAGGGAAACTGGTTAAGGGTACATGGGCTCTTTCTGTATTATTTCTTACAACTGCTTGTGAATCTACAATGATCTCAAAATAAAAAGTTTAATTAAAAATATAATTTGATAGATTAAAAAAAAAAGGACTGCAGACTATTGCATCCTATGAATATACTACAAGTTATTCAGCCAATCTTTACTGTCTTACATTTGGATTATTATAATTTCCTTATCTCAGAAAGCACTGGTATGAATGCCTTTGTAGCTAAATTTTAGCACATATCCTTACACATTTTCTTATACTACATCCCTAGAAATTGAATTGCTGGTCAAGGGTTATGAATTTTTTTCACACTTCCAGGACCCCTTTGCATCTGATATATAGAAAGATTCAAAGAGGCACTGAAGTTATGTGAGCATTCAAGTAGTGAACAGAAAGAAAATTTTAAAAAGATGCCAGCTCCCTCTGTATTTATCTGTAGAAATAGAGGCACAGGAGATTGCTAATGTAATACAATAGACACATTTTAATGACTTTTGATATACATTTCAAAATACTTCATTTGAAAAATGTGGATAATTATAGTACCTACTTTTTGGGGTTGTTATGGGGATTCAACACATAGAATGCACTTGGAAGAGTGCTTGCCACATAATAAAGGCTCGATAAATGTGCACTGCCATTATGATTATGATTCTGATTGGAATCCAGGAATGATGCAGAGATTTCTACCAGCATGTAGGAGGAAGCCCATTGCCTCACATCCTTGCCAACATCCTTGCCAATATCAATCATTTCCATTTTTGCCATGTTTCATTGTTATTATAATTTGCATATCTTAGATTATTAATGAGTGGGAACACGTTTTTCATATGTTTATTGGCCATTTATAGATATTCTTTTGTGTCCTGTCTGTTTATATTCCTTGTCCATTTCTCAATTAGGATCTCCTTTTGTTGCTTTAAAGGAATTTTTATATAGCAAGGTCATTAACTAATATGTATTAAAAACATTTTATTAACTTGTTCAGCTTTTAACTGTTGTTTCTTGATATAAAAATTTTTTAAAGCTTGAGATAGTCATATTTACCAATAATTCCTTTGTGTTTTTTGCTATTGATGCTATGTCTGTAAGAACCTTCCTCATAAGAAAATTGTACAAACACTTTCATTTTCTCATGTTTTATTTTCTTTAATCTTTATTGAATCCTAGGTGCAAAGAATTGCTTGTTCAAGACATGCTCTCTTCATTGGTGCATGCTTTTAGTCCTTCGACTTTAAGAAAGTAATGAACATCCATAAACCCACTACCCAATAACCAGGATCTTGAAATAATTTACATTCTGCTATGTGATCTGCCCTCACCCTATCTTTCCCCTCTTTCTGCTTGAGAAAACCATTCCAAAGTATGTATTAATTCTTTTCTTTTTTATAGTTTCATCTCATCTATATGTTTTTTGAAGGAGTACATATTGTATTTAAGTTGTTTATTATTCTTACAAAAAGATTATCATGCTCCATGTAATCTTCTGATATCACTTTTTCTCTCTTTTAATATTGTTGCTCAGCTTAATCATTATACCTATATCTTACTATACTTTATTTTGACTGCTGTGTACACTCAGTTCATGTACCATTGTGCTTTTCATACTCACTCATTTGTGGACATTTAGGTTACCTTTATGCCTAGCACTATTCTAAATAAATGTACGAATTTTTTGATGTTTACAGGTGAAAAGGTTTCTGTTGGGTGTAGAATTGCCAAGTTGCCTAGTATGTGCCAAACTGTGTTCCAAAGTGGTTATATATCTTTCCCTTCCAGAAGCGTTAAGAGACCCTGTGGAGCCACATCCTCTCCAATACTTGTTACTGCTAGACTTTTAAATTTTGTTTACCGATTGAATAGTGTTAGGGTATCTGTAAAATAGTATCAGTATGGGTATTGAACAGAAAATGGTATCTCATTATGACTTTACTATGCATGTAGACTGTTCTTGTACTTATTGGCTTATGTGCTTTTCTGCTGTAAAATGCCTATTTGCATCTTTTGCTCATTTTATTTTTACACTTTAATCTGTACATGTAAATCTTTAGCAATATGAAATTTATTTATAGTTAAGGTCTGTATTAACTTACCTTTTTGACAAATGGATAGTATATTTTCCCAACAACTATCTTACTTTGGAATATCCCTCAAGAAAGCTTGCAGTTTTCTCATATAATTTATTTGTAATCTTGTTAAGTTTGTAATAAAGATCTTAGATTATGCTGATGACAAGTAATTGTTGGTCTTCCTCAGTGGGTCGTCTTAATGGTGTGCAAATAACCAAATATCCTTGTCTGGATAGGTGCCTTGAACACAGTTCTGCTAGAAAACTCTGATAATCCAGGTGAAGACAATTTTACCTGCTATGCAACTAGCCCATGTCAGCCAACATGGCTGTTTCAGCTTCACAGACTTGGCGCAGTCCATGGGGCTCAGTCAATGCTTGTAAGTTAACATAAGATGAATAATTCAGCAAATGACTTCACCAATTTCACTCAGTTGCACACCTTTCTCTATGAGCTCGTTATTCAGGCAAAATGTTGAGCCCTTCTTTTCTGGAACATGGTCTACATTTTCCACACACTCTCTAAAGCACACCATCAAGTTAATTTTCTCTTGAAAAAGACACCTTCAAATAAGAAGATAGAAGTAACACACACATATGCATCTGCATAATGTTAGACAGATTTTCTATTTTAAAAAATCTAGTTCCGCTATGGGGGGTAAGTATCAACCTTTGGACCCTGTGGTCTTCATCACCAGGCAGGAAGGCCATGGAAAATGCTCTCTATTCGAAGGCCACAAAAAACGCTTGGCACCCTTGTGCTGACCAGCACTTTTGAGAGAAACAGCAGACCTAGGGAGCTGGTAATGGGTACTAACAAGCTTTGTATATTGAAATCCATATTGCAGAAGGGATTGGAATCTCCAGAAAGCCACATCTGTGTGCTCCTCGCCAGATCTCAGCAAGATGCCTGAATACAGCATGTCATTATGATTAATTGTGGGTAATGAGGGTCTTATGAACCCAAGAAAGAGAAGCGTTTGTTTCTCTACTGCTCCAGTTATAGACCACCCCCCATTTGTTTTTCAAGCAGTCTACAGAGGAAAGCCAAAATAGAATAGGACTATTCTATAGCTGTCCTTTACTTCCCTGCCAAGCATTTTAGTAAATTAACACACATGGACCCATGAAGAAGTTTGTGAGCCCTTTTGAGGATGTGATAAAAAAGGTGTCTTGGTTCAAAGAATCTTTATAAAATCATGCTATAGAAAATCTGTTATGAGTTCTCAGAAAAGCTTATTGGCACTCTGAGTTCACGTACAAATAGGACGATGTTCATAGAGGCATGGTGAATAAAAAAATTCTTTATGGAAGCAGCGGTGTTCTCATCATTCTCTAACCTACCAGAAGGTGGTGCAAATTCACTGCTGATACAGTAAAGGAGGACGTGGCTTTCTTTTCTTGAGCCCTCCTCTGAGCAAGTACAGTAACAGAAAAAAAAAAAAAAAAAAAAAAAAAAAACCTTCCCATATTTAAAAATAAATTAAACAGACTGAAGATTCCATCTATAAAAAAACAAATAACTTGCCTTCATGTCATTTAACATCTGTCAACTTATTTCTTGTGGGACTCAGTTGATGTGGGGTCAAGTTAACAAACAAAACAAAACAAGCATGGGATGAAGATTTGCGGAAGATAATTTTTCATATCTTAATGTAAGAAAATTAACCAGACGGGGTTTGTAATGACTTCAAATAAACACTACATTAAGAAAATGGTGTATTTGGAGATTTTTAACAAACAGGAAAGAAATAGTTAATGGGACATACATTTTATTCCATTTTAAAATATTCATTATTGTACTTTAATGTTTGGACATTTAAAAATGTCTTTAGGAAGCAGTGTGATTTCCTTTTGTGTGGCAGCTTTTGCATTTTTGAAATGAAAATTAAAACTTCCCCCAGGAAGATAATATAGGAGACCCACCAAAAGTGTTTAAAAAACAAACAAGAACAGACAAAAACAAAAACTCGCCGTTAACAGCAGAAATAGCAAAAACCTTCTTCATTTGATATTAAAGGAGCCCCTGGAAGCAAGTCCAGGCTTGGATCAACTAATCAGATGTGTGCGATGGTGCCCACTTTTCCAAGAGTCAAAAGCATTTTTTAGAGATGTGACATCCACCCGAAAAAGAGAAAGTTTTTTAAAAAATTATTGATTATTTCAGTAAAATATCAACTGGGCCACTTTAAAAAAATCCCTTCCTAAATCCTCCCAGTTTCCAACACCATTCGGTTTAAATAGAGAGGGGTTTTTTTTTAATAAAAACAAAACAAAACAAACAAAACAAAAACCACCAAACCTTCCTATATAGAAAACAAAACAAAGACCCAAAAGAAGGCTCGAACATTTTCAAATTAGAATTTCTAAAGACAACGCACCCAGAAGTGACCTCAGAGTTCTGAATTAGTACTGATTTTTTCAGCCCGAAATCGAGCATAGTTTTAACAAATGTTACCTGAACAACGTATTTTTTTTTTCCTAACTAAAATCTATCTTCTAAAAAATTAATTTTCTCTCCGTATTGCCGGCTTACATTTTCATTTAACTTCGGGGCCATGCCTTGTAATTAGTTTTTCTTGATTTGTTTCTTGGAAGGAAAAAAAAAATAGTGAAAGGAGAGAAAAAGACTAAAAAACAAGTTTGTAGGTTGCAGTTAAAATATTTTCCTTTATCACGCCTGGCAGGAAAAGAACCAACAACACTGAACCCAGGGCAGCAGCGGGTCACACACACGTCCGGCCCTTTCGATTCTCAAACCTGAACGTCTTTTCTTAAAATCTTCGGGGCTTACTGGGAAGCCAAGGGCGCTTGGCGCAGGAAGAGAGTCGCTTGTAATTTATTTGGGAGAGAGACAGGGGTCTCGGGAAGGAAGCCGGGGGTGTTACGAGGGGGATGGTCGGTTTTATTGAACAACTTTTTCTCTCTCGGGCGTTTGCAGGGGTCTGACACCCCTTCTACGGCTCACCTGGAAAGTCCCCCTCCTGGCACCCGCTTTGTTAGGCGTCCCTTTAAAAGCCTCCTGTTGGCAGAGAGACCCACAATGAAACAAATTCTCATTTTATGACGTCTTTCCCCCTGTAGGAGTCCGAACAATGTTTGGGGGCTCGGCACGCATGAAGATAAAAGAGTTTTATTTTCAATGCGATACGTGTCAGGATTAGACAGCGTTTCCTTTCAGCTAAACTACAGAGCGGATCTTCATTTCCTATTTCGCTGCTTCCCCCGAAAGAAACTTTTCTTTTCTTTCTTTCTTTCCCCTTTCTTTTTCTTTTCTCCCCCCTGCCCTCTCCACCCCAAGAGTCTGGGAGAAAAGTACTCGCACAAAGCGTCCCGCTCCGACCCCGGAAATCACGCTCAACTCCTGATCGGGGTAACTGTCTGGGCGCCCGGGGCCTCGGCCACCGCGCCGGGGTCAGTTTCCCGGGCGAGGCTGCGACCTGGCGTGGGCTGCAGCGAGCGTCCGAGCCGGCCCGGCGAGGGGCCAGCCCGAGGGCGGCGGCTGTGCGGGGCGGGAGGTGGCGACGCGACCGGCCACTGGCTTCGAGACCGCGAGGGGACGAATGCCTTCGCCTCTGGGATCCGCGGTTTTGCTCTTGCCACGCCGGCCCCCGATGGGACCGGCGACTCGCAGAGAGCGCGGCCCGGCCGGGGCAGCGCGGCGCGGGCGCGGCCTTTGTCCGCGCGGTCTCGGGGCCGCCCGGCCCGGCGCCGGGTTTTGGCGGGTGGCCCGGGCCCGTCCCCGCCCCCTCCGGGCCGCGTCTCCCTCTTCCCGCGCAGACCGCGCAGAAAATGAGCACAAACAGCATTTTGCACTTTTCCGCCACTTTAGCGGGAATCGGAGGAGCCCGGCGAGAAAACCCGAAAGGGAGGCGGTTATTTATGGCCGGCAAGTTGGAGTCTGGCACCATATGGTGGGATTTATCCCGCCCGGCCCCTTCCAGCTCCGGCCCCCCCAAACGTCGGGCAAACGGTCCCCTGCTGACAATGTCGCCGGCCCGGCCCCGGGCTGGGAACGCCTCATCGGCTCTTTCACTCGCTTACAGGCCCCTCTCACATTTTTTCTCTAGAAGTTGATAATAGACCATTTTTGTTGTTGTTGTTTTGTTTTTTTGTTTTTGTTTTTGTTGTTGTTTTTTTAAGTGACATTACTCTCTATTAAACAAAAAAGTAATTGGTGATTTTCGGGCAGCAGTGACACCTTCCTTTCCCTTGGAAAAGGCTAGGGTGGGGCCGCCTTGGGCCAGGTGTGAGGTGGTGTAGGGTTAAGCAGCGTCAGACCTTGAGAAGGGCCTCACTTCCTCTTCGTTTTGTCGCCCTTTGTGTTACGTTCGGGGGCAAGCAAGGTCTGCCAATCACTCCCATTTCTCTTTCTTGTTCTATAAAAACAGGGTCGTCACAGCAACAGGGACATGACAGGCTGGTATCTCTCTCGAACTCCAGGGGGCCCCTAATAGGATTGAAGCAAAAGATCAAGCGAATGGTTTCCTATTTTAGGCCGCAATAACTCCACACTGCTTGCATATACATGGGCCTTACAGTATTAGGAGGCAACTTTTAATCCCAGGAAAGAGTGGCCTGTTTTCTAGCAGAGTCTATTTTAGAAAACCCTACAGGATCCACCCTCCCTCACGATATTCCATCCTTATCTGCCGTGTCTTCCCCTTTATTTGAGAGAGGAAAAAAAGCTCCCTTCTCTCCTGATTTCACTTACCACCCCCCCCCACCAAAAGCTGAAGGTGTCATTTCTTTTCATTAATTCATTTTACCAGCTCAAAGTAAATACTCCATTTAGAGAGAACAAAGACATCCCTTTTTGGTATTCAGTTGAAGTCCCTGGTGGGATCAGAAGTTTGCACATCTTTTGGAGAAATTGGCCTTGGATGTGTTTTAGCCAAACTCCCCCCGCCCCCCCTCCCCAATCTCCAACAGACACACACCTACAACAACACAAAGCAACCTAAGGAGGAATAAAGGTTTCTCCCCCCCAGGCCATTTATGTTCAGACTGCAATCTGAAGCCACACAGGCATGGGGAGTGTGTGTAGTGGGTGGGTGTCCTTTATCTGTGTGCTTGTGGAGTAGAGAAAAAGCAAATGAAATGCATGGGACAAGGGGGCGGTATGTTTTCACTCCCAAGACCTGGGGAAACCCGTCAAAGGAGACTGACTTCAAAAAACCAAGACTGCCTGGGAAATCTGAATGCAAACAGCCCTAGAATAATCAGCGCCACCAACATCTGTCACCACAGCTGTTTCTTTTCTGGTTGGTGAGAGAACCTGCCTCTCTCCCTTGGGCTGGCAGTGAACTCCAAGCAACGGGGCCCAGAGTCTTTCTCTTCCAAACAGAATCCTCCATGTCTCTGTGTACTTAGCCTGTTTAAAATTAAAACACAAAACAAAACAAAACAAAACAAGCATGATATTGCCACCTTTTAGGTGAAAATAAATAGCCTTGTAAAGTAAGTTAGGAAGAATAATTTTTGTTCACAGATGGGAAACTGAGGCACAGGGGCAGCCAGTGAACTTTCAAACAATATCCAAAGAAAAATCAGAATTGATGAACTCAGTCCTCAGTCTACTGGATTCTACTGGGTGTCTTGGAAGACACGGGGTTAAAAAAAAAGAGGTGAGTGGTTTTATTGTTTGTTTTATCTTTTATTCAATTAAAAGATAATTTTTGAGCCTCTAGAATGTGGAAGACAAATGCTTTGTGTTATAGAAGGGTAGAGAATGAAATATATTCCTGCCCCAACAAAATATGTCTTTTAGGAGGGGCTCTGTGACATGCCAGGGTTTAGATGTGTCAAGGTGGTGGCTCAGTCTGAGTTTACAGGAGGTCTGACAAGGGTATGTGGAATGTCTGGCGGAGTAACAAGCAGAGACTTCGTGGAAGAAGCAGCATGGGAGTTGCTAGGAGTTGAAGGCTGGCTAAGATTGTGATAAGTCGAGGTAGGAGAGGACAGTGAAGATGCAGACAACAGCAAGCATTCACCATCACAAACAGCAAATTCATTTTTCAGGGGACAGAGGGAGATTAAGACAGAAGTGAAAGAGGAGAGAGCTACTGCCACGCTAAGACTTTTAGACTTGTCCTGTGAACAAGAGGGTCCTAAAGTGACAGATTAAAGAAGCATTTGTGGAAGGTGGCTCTAGGATAGGCATGAGGTGTGAGGGCTGCTGCAGGCCAGTGGCATAGGGTTAGAAAGAAAAAATGATTGTGCCAGAATTGGATGAATTTAGGGCTCAAAGCAGAAACGCAGGTCAGCGGTGACTGGGCCTTCAAACCTGGGTGACCAGGGAAAAATAATCAACCTCATTATATGCAAGGAATTAAAATAACATTTAAATTCAGTATTACATGCAGAGTATTTAAAACACAGAGAGCTTCATGAAAACAGATAAACTCAGATACCAATATTAATGAGCTTTTCCCAACATTGAAGAGCTTTCTTTGTCAAAGCCTGACACTTGGGCTCATGGCTGAGCCTCAGCCAGTTTTAAAGCCAGGATCTCAGAGCTCAGTGTCTCTGGGGGATGGACAGAGAAGCAGCCTGTAGAAAGCATATTTTCCCTACAATGCATTCTTTCTTACCACTGATTTCAATTTTTATATCATTATTGAGAAAGGAAGTTAAAGAATGATATCCCAGAGGCATTTTCTCTGCAACTTCCAGGCATGAGAAAATGTTCAGGTGTTAAAACTGATCTGGCATTTATTTACTTATTTTTTTACTTGCATCCTGTGTTTGCTTGAGAATGTTCCAGAGGGCAGGTACCTGGATTATCATATAGCTGATACAGACCAGAAAGATGGAAAATTGTGAACAGGCATTAGAGTGGGCATTTGGGTCTAGAATTCCCTTCCTGGTTGTGTCAACTCAGTTTTGTGACCCATCCACACAGTGGCACTCTCTTCTTCTGGTTTCCCCATCTGAAAAATGAGGTGATTTGAATGATCTCGAAAGTTCTTTCCAGATCAGGGCCAATGGATCATTGATGCATCTCTTTCTCTGAATTTTCCCAGTAGTTTCTTCCTTATATTCTGTGTCCTGCTTTGCATATGCAAACAGAAAGGATATTTATGTTGGATGATTTAGACTTTATTCTGGATTTTAATAACTTCATTTAAATTGTACTTTATAAATATTTTACAAGCATCATGCCATCCATTCTCACTTGATTGACAAAACTGCCATGTAGAGTGAGTAACCCAGGGATTTTATCCCCGAATGTACAGCTAATAATAATTTCATTTTGTGAGTGCCTATGCATGCCAGCATATGCCTTCCATTAAATGTCTCATTTAATCACCATAATACCTTGTAGGCATTGCTGTCCCCACTTTACAGATCAGAAAGCTGAGACTTACAGGGGATGGGACTCAGTCTTTGATGGCTGAGTCAGTATTGGAGTCCAGGTCTGTCAGTTCCATGTTCTGTAAGGCCGGGGAAGTCATACAATGGCTGCCAACTATCTCTTTCTCTTGCACGATCTCTTGTATGCTTTTATTGTCTATATCATCAAAGGGTACCATTGGCTAGTGTAACCTTCTATGGTCTTTGTGGCATTCTATGGTTTTCCCATGTAGAATATGAAGGCCAAGATTTTAACCAGGCAAGCTGCTGACAAATATTTATCAAGCACCATGTTTAATACTTTATTATGGGCTTTGGGACCCTGAAGAAATTTTAGAAATGTCTCATTGCAAGAGGATTTTACAATCTGAGATGAAGAAACCAACTGAGCCAGTAAAACATCAGTGAGTGGGCAATGTTCTAGATCATAATGGAAGTGATTAAACTTTATGGAATTCTCACTCTGCTCCAACATAGGCTGGACTATAGGCTTAATTCTCATGACAAGCCTACGCAGTGGGCACACACTACACCTCTTTTAGGAAAGAGGATGTTGATCCAGAGAGAGTGTTTTGATCACTTCCTGGAGGTCCCACAGCTAGAACTGGCAAAGTCAGGATTTTAATCAGGACCTCTGACCACAAAGCCCTGCTCTTCCGCCCTGTGCCACATGGCTTCTCATTCTCGACAGCATATTATATGTGGGTCTGGGTTTAATGCACAGACTCTGAAAATAGGAGAGTGCAGGTTTTGGAGATGTGATGAGACCATGTGTGAAATGCTGTACAGAAAAAGTGTCTCATTGTTTTATAGTCTTGCCTCACAGCAGAAAGTGCCAATTCTGTGGGCAATTGTTAAAATATTGCAGAAGAGAGAAGAAATCAACGAATAGGGAGACAGCTTGGATTTTAGGAAGAAGGGCTTTGGACCTGAAGACCGGGTTCAAGTCTTGGCTCCATCATTTACCAACTATACTTAATCTCTCTGCACTTCAGTTTTCTTGTCTGTAAGTAGGGTAATGATTCGTCTCTGTTCAGATTTAAGATATAGCCTTTAAAATGTCGACAAGATGACTGGCCCCATGGCAAATGCTCAGGAAAATGACAGTTACCCTAAGCAGCTATACAGTCAGAGCCCGTTGACATGTTGGGTCAAAGCGAAGACAGTTGGAGAATTTGTTATTTGTCCAACGGCTTTCTTGTCCTCGGTTTCGAATCATTTCCTGGTGTTTCAGCTCTGGAATTAGTAGGAAAGTGAACCAGACTTAGTTCTGGTTATCTCTTGCTGCATGATAAACCACTCAAAACAATGGCTTAAAGCAACATACATTTATTTTGCTTATGTATCTAAAGGTTGATTGGGCTAAACCAGGCAGTTCCTGCATGGAGTTCCTCAGACAATAGTAGTCAGATGGTTCTGAAGCTGGGGTCCTCTAGAAAGCTTCTTCATTCATGTGTCTGGAGCCTGAGCTGGGAAGACTCAAACAGCTGGGACTCCTTGAGCATCTCTCTCCCCAAAATTGTGATCTCTCTGTAAAAGAGATCATGGTCTCTGTAAAACTAGCAGAGACCAGGGGGAGTTCTCAGTGGCTTGCTTGGGTCCTATGCCCATTCTTGAACCAATTATTGTGGCCAGAGGGAAGTCATGCTCTAATTGGCTAAACCTGGACCATGTATTTCTCTTATGTCAACCCCATCCAAATTATTTAGACTGAATGTGGAAAAATAATGATTCTCAAGGGAAAATTAAAGTGGGATGGAAAAGCAAGACTATCAGTGTCCACTGGAGCTCATTCTTTCTCACTGGTGCTCAGTAGATTTTTTTTTTCTGATAATAATGATGGGTAGAGATAGGTGTAACATCTCTTGCACTGAGATGCCAAGACTAGTGGCTTCTCTGCCTGTACCAGAAGCTACACACAGCACTGTAGCCTTAAAGCTGGAGTAGTGAGTGGCTTGAGGGTTTTATGAACACTATACTTTGGCCAAACTTGCATTTTTCTACTTCTGCATCTTTGCTTATGTCATCTCTTTCACATGGAATGAACTCCCTACCCATTTGCACTATTTGAAATTACATTGTCTTGTCAGCAATGCAGAATTTTGTTTTCCCCCTCAGATCTATTGATCAGAATCTGCATTTTAACACAATTCCCAGCTGGTTTGCAAGTATATTAAAAGTTTGAGCAGCACCACTCCAGCTCAGTGGTTCTCACAGTGTGGTTCAGGGAAACTAGAAGTCCCCAAAATTCTTGAAGGGGATCTGAGAAGTCAAAACTATTTTCACGCTAATACTAAGACTGCATTTTTTTAAACTCTTTTTTGCACACAAATGTACAAGGGAGTTTTCCAGAAGCTTCATGACCTTTGAGGATGGACGCCTTCTGACAAGTATTGAAATGTGTGCTTGTATGTTCTTGTGTTTTAATTTTTTTTTTTTATGGATGGACCTTGAAATAATTATACTAAGTGAAATAAACCAGGCAGAAAAAGCTGAAAATTACATGATATCACTTATATGTGGGATATAAACCTAAAAGCAATAAATGAACAAGACAAACAAACAGAGACTCATGGACATGGACAATGGACTAGTGGTTACTAGAGGGGATGGAGAAAAGAGAAGGTAGAAGGATAAAAAAGAAAAAAATTTGTTTTGATTTATGATATGATAAATATAAATAGACATAACCAACATTATATTTTTTAAGTGTGTAAATGATCCTGCAAAGAAGGTTTGAGAACTGTAGCTCTTGCTTATTTTGTCTCTGAGTAGGAAGTGCTAACTTCTGCATCTCTAGCTTCCAGTACTGATCTAAGCTGGCTGTTGGTGCTGTGTAAGTGAGGACTGCCTATACCTCCTCATCCTTGAGGACAAAGAGGGTGTCCTGGAGTTACTCCCCAGACACCTGGTTCCATGAAGTTCCCTTGTTTGGCTCATGCCTAGACGTAGAGCCTCAGAATATAAACACTTTCTAATAACTTTACAAATTAGCAAGACTTTTTGAGTAAATAAAAAAATTTTAGATTCCTACTCCCTGAATCATCCTTTTATCTGTGGCACTTTTCACTCCTCAGTTCATACTGTTCAACTCCTCACAAATGGAGGAGGAATTCTCCTTCCCATTTGAAGAAAAACAACACAGATTAAGAGATGATATATGACTTTCCAGTATCACAGAACGAGCCAGTGTTATGCAGGACCTGGATCTCAAAATGCCTAGACCAGACTCCTTGTCACTAGACCGTGGGTCTGGGAGAGTTCCTTAAATGAACCCAGTGAGTCTTGGTTGCTTTACTACCATGAACAGCTGAAACACCAAGGGATGGTGGACCAACCAGACACTTAGATGACAGGAACAGAACGCAGGTGATGTAGATGTGGGCATCTCTGCAGGGGCCTACTTCACCAACCCCTTCTGGTGAAAGCATCCATCCAGTACTTTCAACGTGCCCCCTACCGGGCTCATACCTATACCTGGGAGTCTCAGTTCTTTCTCAGCATTTGAAGAAATGTGCATTCTTATTATCCTTACTGTTTACATGAAGAAATGGAGGTTTTGAGGGTAACTCGGCCAAAGACACAGTGGATAAGTGGCAGATCGTGCCTTTGAAGACCTGTCTCTGCTTCTGCCAAATCCCTCTGGCCCTCTTTTCCAGATGTCCTGACTTTGCTGTGTGGTTAGATTTATGATCTAGTGCTTGTTCAGCAGTCTGATTCAGCCATTGAGAAGGCCTATTCAAGACTGTCTTCTGGAATCAAAGCCCCTTCAAGACTGAACTGCAATTTCTCTCATTCCCCCACCTTCTTTCTCCTTTCTTTCCTCCTTTCCTCCCTCTCTTCCTTCCTCTTCTTTCTTTCCTCATCTTCCTTTTTCTCCCCCCTTCCTACCCCCAAATCTTTTTCTGTAGAAACTTTTGGAATCCAAGAAAGTGCTTCCTAAGAGGTTGAAATCTCTTCCTTCTCAGGTTAAAAGCATTGCTGCTCCTGGTGCAGAGATGTTCTGTGCAAAAGCCACCACCACCCTCCCAACACCATGCCTGCCATGAGACACTCACCACAAAAATGGTGAGGAGCCTGATGCTTTGAGGGTCTCCTACCTGTAAAGGGCAGCTTCACACTCCTGCCTTCCAGGGACTTGAAATATCACATTCAGAATCAACTGAGCTCCATTTCTATGCCTGACTCCATCTGAGGTAAAGTGTCCATTATGCAATGTTAGGGACTCAGGTGGGGGGCCAGGGAGCTAAGAGAAACCAGCTCATTGAAATCCGGATAATCCCTAAACCTCATTTTCCCCATTACATATGACTGCCTCTCTGCCCTGCCCCCTTTTACAGGATCAGCCAAGAAGCCACTGGACCGCTTTGCCTGACACTCCTTTTATCTTCCTGGCCTGAGGGGGCCATGGGCTAATGATCAGTGAAATCAAGGAAGGTCAAGAGGCCCAGCTAATCCACAAATTGGATCATCCGCCCCTGAATAATCGAGTTGCTGGCACAAAAGTTGGTTTCTCTCTTTGATGTCAGTACGCTCAGAACACACCTACATCTGCTTCCTGTGGGAGTCCTCTGGGGAATTAAAGGCTGCTTCTGTTTGGCCAAATAAGATTCAGTTATAGGACTAAAAGAATCCAGTGTCTTAGTGTCCCAGGGGGATGATTTTAATATGAAAAGGAAGAGAGGATTGGAATTTACTAGATGATGGACCAGTTCGCTTTGGTGTAGATACATCTCTAGCTACTGCCCTTGGATGGTTTATTTACAATCAAGCCAAAGAAGCCTGTGTTATGCACAAAATACACCATTTGAATCATTCAGGCAAAGCAAATATCTGCTAAAATTCAGTGCTAGGCTGTGAGGCTCTGACTAGCAGGAGAATGGGGGTGGGAGGACGGTTGGGGGTTCATAAATGTGCTCTCTAATACTCCCCTCAGGCTCAAGTCCTCATGGTAGTGATATTGGCAGAGGGAGGATCTGGCAAGGTGGCTAGTCAACTGAGAATCATCATTTGGAAATGATTCCTGGCATGGGGTTAAGGTGGAGGTTGCAAACTGGCAGCTTGTACTCCAGATCATTTTTCAAGAGTCCTTATCACTTAGAGATGCCCACTGAAGTCTTACAGATGAAATATGATGTCTGAGATTTCCTTCAGAATAATTTGAGGTGGGATGAGAAGTGAGGACACAGATGAGTCAATATAGGTATGTATTAATTGCTGTAGCCGGATGATGGACACATGAAGGTTATTATATGATTTGTGTGTGTGTGTGTGTGTGTGTGTGTATATGTTTGGAATGTTTCATAATAAAAACTGAACACTTAGTAACTATGAAAGAGTTGACATAACATGTATGAAACTGCTATCCTTAGGAAGATCTGCTTTCAAAAGTGGCCCTTTAATGGAGTCTGGGAACTGGTTGGTAAACAACTCCTTATACAGAGAGAAAACATTTTCTAAATGTAGAGAGAAGCTCACTGTGCTAGACTGTGAAACAGGGTGGTTTATGCTGAACACTTTCTCCTAGAAGTCTGGAATTTAATATGTGCTTAATAGAGTGACCAGCCCCAGTACAAATCTTGGGTGCTGAGCCCCTAATGGGCTTCCCTGCACAGAAACATGGCACACAAGTGGTCACATTTTGTTTCTAGGGGGAGAGCCAGCTCTGTGTGAGCCCTTGCAGGGGAAAGAGAACAGAAAGAAGCCTGGGCATAGATCCGCTCAGGGTCTCCCCATGTATTGGGTCTGTATCTCCTACAACCTCACTGTTGTATAACTTAGCCATGAACCTGACTATGCTGAGTCCTGTGAATCCTAATGAATCTCTAAATGTTGGACACATTAACTATTGTTTTCAAATAAGGAGATTTTACATAAAAATATGGAGTTTCTTGAAAAAGCGAATATTCTGAAAAACCTTAATCTTTACCTGGAGTTGAGCATGACCTCTCCAGTTCAATAGCTCTCATTGTTTCTACTTTCTGCCTGGCCCCTACAAGCATCTGAGTTTTATACCCATGAGCAGGAGGAGGGAGTTTTGACAGGCATCTCAGAAACACAGCTTCCTGGGGTGTGTTGATTAAGAAGAATTGACTCACCGTCCATTAAAGTCCTTCAGGGCCATTCAAGTCCAACAGATTCAGCAAATATTTACAAAGAACTTAGAGTTTACTGGGGTTGTGCTAATAATATTAACAATGATAATACTTACTATTTACTTGCTCTCTTCTAGGCTTTACCTACATCATTCTTAATCCTGACAATACCTGCAAGGTCAATCTTATGATCACCATTTCCAAGGTCATTTGTTCTGTGACCGTTGAGTATATATACCGAGTGCAGGCAAAATCGTAGGCAGTGGATGCACAGGGTAAATATGGCAAAGACTTTGTTTACATTTTTATCAAAAAAGACAGACAACAAATTAATCAACAAATAAATAAATATTGTATGTGTCAGGCAATGATAAGTACTGTGAAGTCAAATCAAACCAAGGCAGTGGAAGGGCCACAGAGGGACGTACTTGAGGATGTATAGCCAGGAAGATCCTCTCTGAGGACATAACATTTGATCAAACACCTGAATGAGTTAAGAGTGGGAGCCATGCAAAGGCCCAGGGCAATTGCTTCCCAGGATCAGAAAGAGTGTGTGCAAAGATTCTATAGTGAAGTGAGTTTGCTTCATCTGAGTTGTTAGACCTTAGTGAGTAAGAGACCAAAGAGGTCAGCAGTAGCCACATGATAAGGATAATGAGGCCTCTGGATGTTTTTTTGGGTGACACCGGAAAATATTGGAGTGCTTTGACCAGGGTGTTGAACATTGGTAAAAACTGAGGCTCAGAGACTGTAAATAACATTTCCCATAAGTAGCGGAGTTTAAATTCAATCCCATGTTTATCTGACTCCGAAGAGAGTCCAGGGGTCTATGCCATTGCAATGGCATAATGTGGGAATCTTTCTTTCTCAGAAAGTTCTCTGAGACCTTGAAACCCAACAAAACTCTTGGTTTCCTTTTGCTCTGGGACCCACCCTCCTAATACCATGGTGCATGGGAACTTTCTTGGCTGAGTAGGGGACATTTATTAAATTCAGCTTTTTGGTCAAGATCAAGTGTAGGTGGATGTTTATGATTATTAAAAATTAGTAACACAAGAGCGTGTTCCATATGAACCCATTCATGACAACTCATGGGTAAATGCAATTTTTGTCAATTAAATCACTTGAAAATCATTGATATTTAAAAGAAACCAAGAGAAAGCCTTAGTTAATAAAAAGAAAATCTTCTTGTAATACAAATTGTGACTTGCTATCCTTTCTTTCTCCAGAATTTGGTTTTTGTACATGGGGTTTTCTTAAAGCAGCGGACGCCTAAATTATTAGTGTCAGCATCTTTGCACTATATTGCCACTATTAAAATATATAACCTTAGAAATCTATTATATTCATTGTTATCATTTATTACAGAGTAACCTATAATGATAAAGTCAGAATCAGTGGAATCTAGGAGGCTTTCATATGTGAAGTTTCTGTGTCTTCAGACCTGTCACCCTTCCAGCATTAATGTGTGACAACCAGGAAAGCTCAACATAGCATCAGTGTCCAGAGTTTTCATAGAGGCTTTGTTACATAGCCGTGATTGATTGATTAATTTAATCTCCAATGCCTTCTTTCCCAGAGGTCCACCTGATATCACATGGTTGTAGGGGTCCCACTCCAGGCCACCTCATCAGCATAAACTATCAACTGTGGTTTAAGGGGCCCACTGCAAATAACAAAAAGACACTGCTGTTACTCAAGAAATTCCAAGAGTTTAGAAATTACCTCCTAGGAGCCAGGCACAAGGCCAGCCCTATCTTTGGGTGGGGCTAAATTCTTCACTATACACCTCCACTCTTTCAGTCCAAATCATCCTTCCAGACCCAGCTTTGGGCTTTTCTGACTGTACTTTCCCAGTCCCCATGTTTCTCTCCATCCTTTAATCTCCCATGCACTGACTCTTCTTAACAGGAGACAGGAGTAGTGTTTAAGAGCGTTAGCTTTGGGACAGACACTTGGATTCATTCAAATTTAGACTTTATTACTTACTAGCTATGTAACTTTGGGACAATTACTTAACCTTTATGCAACTCACTAAATGTTAGCTGTTTTTTTTTTTATTGGTAATTAATCTTACATTATTTATAGCATGTGGTACTTGAATATTAGTCTAGCCCTTGATTTTATATTATTTAAACCTCTTTAGGTTTAATTCCTATTATGCAAGCTCTTTGGCTTTAGCACTTTGAAGGAAGATACTAAGGCTTCAAGGATACAGAGATGAATGGCTTATTTTTATTTCAGAGGAACTTCAAGTTTTTCTGGGGGGAGAAGGAAGATAGGTAGACTGATAATTGTACAATGTGATTTTTTTTTCTGAGATAGAGTTAAATTGAGTATGTTTCGGGACCATAGAAGAGGAGGAGAATCTAGTTTGGGGCTTAGGAGACAGTGGGGAGGTCAGAAAGCCTCCCGGAAGGAAGAGACGCTTACGCCGGATTCTCGTTTAAAAAAGAAAAAAAAATGTGATTCTCAAAATTGGTGTGTATTACAATCACTAGAGGAAGTTTTTTTGTTTTTTTTTTTTTTGTTGTTTTTTGTTTTTTTTATTTAATATATAGCTATCAGGGCCCACCCTGACCTACTGACTGAATGTACAGGGATGGAGCCTAATCATTTTTTTTTAAACTTTTTTTTTTTTTTTTGAGCCTGCCTGGCTCTTATAGGTATTTGTATTTTTGAGGTAGACAGGGAATGCCAGATTTTGTTTTAATAGTTGTCTTAGTTGAGGCTATTATAATAAAGTACCATATACTGGATCACTTATAAACAACAGATATTTAGTTCTGGAGGCTGGAAGTCTTACCATCTGGGTGCCTGCATGGTCAGGTTCTGGGGAGAACCCTCTTTTGGGCTGCAGACTACTGACTTTTTGCTGTGTCATCACATGGCATAGAGTAGAGAGGAAGCAATCTCCCTCATGACTCTTAAAAGGGCCCCACCCTCATGATCTTATTTAATCCTAATTATTTTCCAAAGGCCCCATCTCCTAATACCATCATTTTGCAGGGTAGGACTTCAGCATATGAATTTTGGGGATGTACAAACATTAAGTCCATAACATTACTGTACTTGTTAGAGAACAAATTACGGATTTTAGCAAGCCCATTTCATTAAAATAGATAATATTTGGAAAATTTAAACAAATAATTCAACTTCTAGAAGATTTTTTTAATAGGTGGTAAGAAAGATTAGTGATCACAGACCTGTATGTAGAGAATATGACCTGAGACATTCAGAAGCCAAGTATAGAAACTAAAACAAAGATCATAACTACTGCCAAGAAGGATGCCCAACCAGCACCTGTCCTAGGTGCTAAAAGAGTGCAAGAAATTAATGTTTAAGGCTAATGTGCAGAGAATTCAATCAATACTCACAGCAGGGCAACTGGGATGTTCAACTGCATGAAGCCATATTTGAGGAGGGTAGTGATGTGACCTTTGCTAAATACAGTTGTGTACCATAACAAAGTATACTGCAATTTGGGATACTAAACATCTCTGGATTAAAATCTCTCAGGGAAGAAATAAGTGCAGAATGTGTCCTATCATCTCCTGAACAAGTGGGCCTTCATTTCTGTCACTGGAACTAAGAAGATGGATAACAAGTTAATAACAGCCAAGGGAGAATTGAAAATAACAGATAGGGTCTTTACAATCAGACTTCAGAATGTCAAGGAGGAAAGGATTGCTAGAGATCATCAAGCCCACTATCCTTCCAGCTGTGTTCTGTGGAACCCTAGGGGTCCTATGAGATGCTTTAAGGCTCATCTGGCTGAACAGGGCAGAATTTCAGGCCTCCCTCACTGGCCTCTTTCAACCAGAGGAGCTCTGCTGTTATTTGCTTTCGTTGTTTATCTTTCTTGGTATTGTTTTCTTTTAGAAAGTGTTCTGGGAGTAAAAGAACAGTTTGAGAGCAGTTGATCTTATTGATCCCCATCATTTTGTAAATGTGCACAGTGAGACTCAGGGGAGGTGTCTTGTCCAAGTTGTTGAGCTCATGCTACTTGAGTCTTCACAGAAAGCTGGCCTAATGCCTGTGTGGAGCTCTTGCTGTAGTTCTGTTGGGTCTCAGTTCCATCCCGGAATGACCCAGAGTGGGCACCATGCAGCTCTGCAGACACAAGTGTGAAGGAGGCAAGGCTGCCTGGTCAGAATATGCTCAGGGGTCACTGTATCCTCAACCTGACAGGCCTAATTGTAAAAATCCTACACTTTTGCCTCCTGGAGAAATATTCATGAAATTGCTTCCTGCTTGACTTACTGAGGGGAGAGGATACTTCACAGAGGTTCCTCAGCATCACAGGAACCCAAGCTAACCCAGGAAGGAATTCACTCAGGTACTAGTCCATTTCCTGGAATGCTGGGATGATAACTAAAATGGCCACCAAAGTATCCGAGATAATGGTGGAGCTGACAAGCTTTTGGGCCATAAACAAAGAAAGCACACTCCTGCCTAGGTGATATGGGTCCTGGGGCCAAGGAGGGATGGTGGTGATTGCTCAGATTTTAGATCATGTTCTAGTGGCTGTTGTTGAAAAGAAACAGGGCTAGGAATTAGGAGACCTGGGACCTGAGTCTGGCTTGTCTCTTGTTAACCTCATAATCTGGAACATGTGTTTTAACCTCTATGAGCCAAGACAGCAAGCTCTGCAAGTTAAAGGCTAATTTTATCCATAGCACAGAGCACAGTGCCCAGAATGTTGAGTGTTCAAAGTCCCAACAGAGCCATGTAGAGGGGTGCCCTTGAGCCACTACTTAGTGTAGAAATTATTCTCTGCTTCCCCTTTGAGAACTGTCTCTCCCAGTCACTACTGCTGCTGCTTCACTCTTTCCCATGTAACCCCCTTCTTTTTATCACTTCATTCCAAATGTACCTTCTCCCTCACCTGTTCAGCTCTACCGTTCTCTCTACTGAGGTATAATTGTTTTGTGAATGAGAGAAGCATGGCATATGAGAGGAGAGAGGAGGACTATGCAGATTTTGTGCAGTTAGGCAGAAGGCTGATGGAAGAACATGGTGGTGTGGTCCACTGAGTGTGTGCTGCACACTCACCAATGTTTTGTGACTGGATGAAGGTGTGGAAACTCTAGACAGAGGGCCATGTAATCACTCAACAAACATATACTCAACATCTCTGATATTCCAGGCACCTTGGGGCAAAAGACAAAAAAAATGTGGATACCTTTTTATCCAAATAAATTCAGACACAAATAGTGAAATACACTAGAAGAGCTCCTCATGATAGAAAGCAACAGTACAAGATGTGCTGCATGGCAGGACATGAGCAGTTGGGAACATAGAGGATTGAAGACAAAAGTATCTGAGATGGAAGATACTGGCAGTACCTTCCAGGCAGTATCATCCTGGATGAAGAGAAGCATCCCCTCTTTAGTTAAGTTAAAAGTGAAACTGAAGCTTCTCAGGGGTACTCTGGACAGTTGAACAGGTTGTTTACTGCTCATAGTGTCCAATTGAGGAGACAATGGAGGCTGTAGTCCAGTTGATCCTTTCATAGATCTGTGCATACTAGTGGGGTGCACAAATGCATTGTGTGGGCTCACAAGACACTGACTGTCAGCCATACTACTATCCAACCTTCTGCAAAACTGAGAGGCAGAGCGGGGCACTCTATTCTTTCATCCTTGCCCCCCTCAATCCTGGTCATGTTAAGGGACAGCTACCTATCCAGTTATCATGTGTCCATGTAGGATGGCTCTAAAATATTTTTGGGTCATGGATCCTAGTAGAAACTATTAACAAATAAAGGCTCTGGTTTCATGTGAACAATGTTGACCAAAAATAAAAATAAAAATAAAAAAATAAAAAATCTTATCTCTCTGGGGAGTGAGAAAAATATAAAATTCTGAATTTTCATTTTGAATATGGCCCAAATTACAGGAACTTGGCCACCTGCAAACCTGTGCCTCCCTCTCCTGGAAGGAACTTGAGAGTTCCTGGGTAACCAGGAGCCCTGCAGAGAGACCATAACTTCCCTATGGTACATGAGCTCTAGGGTTTTATTGTAACTTAGGCTCCTGAAGAACTGCCTTTCCCCTGATGGAAAGAGAAAGCCTTAGGGCCTTTGTACTTCAAGCTTAGGGCCCAAAGGCAGTCTGTCCAGGCCCAGATGAGGCTTCCTGGGCTGCCTCTCCTGGCCGGAACCAGCACCATGTGCCCTGGAAAGAAGCCCAGTCCCCCGCGTTTTCCCAGGCCTTGTGGAGGCCTCAGGGAGCTGGGTTCAGGGAGCTGGGGAGAAGGTAGTAATTCTGCTGTCAGAGGCTCAGGCTGAGGACAGGTGGGGTAGGTGGTGCTGGCCGTGGATGGAAAGGCAGGTGAATAGGCAGCTTGTATGACCCTGGCACACTGAGAATAATTCAGGCCCCTCAGAAATAGACCTGTTTCCTCCCCAAGAAACTGCCTGGCAAGGACAGGGTCTCTTCATGACATTTCAGCCTACTTGTTCACCACTAGGATTCAGGCCCTAACTTGAGTGAAAGGGTGGATTTTAAGGCCACCAATTAAGCTAGGAGAATAGGAGAGGCCAGATTAATCATAATATATAATGTTTATTGAGCACTAAGTCTGAGTCAGGAAGTATGCTAAGAACTCAATAGGTGTACTTATATGTAATTCTCATGAAGATGTTTACTATATTATTGCCATTTTGCAGGGAACACTGAGGCTTCAAAAGTTAAGTCACTTGTCCAAGACCATGAAAATTATACATGGTTGTGGTGGCTTTGATATTTGTCAACTTGGGTAGGCTAAGAGAATTTCTCAAAATCCCCTTTCTTGTATGTTCTAGGTTGAGAGAGATTCCTGTGGGAGATATACAGGGAAGAAGGAAAGCAGTGGTCCTTCTGTTGCTCACACACATTGTCTCTGACCTGCTGGTCTCTGCGTTGGCGTGAGGCAGTTGTTAGGCCTGCAGTCACTTCACCTTCCCTGAATCCTCCTTCAGGTGTCCTGCCTTTTGGGCCAGGTGTGTATTTAGGTCAGTCACAAAGACTCTGGCTTCTGCAGGACAATCACACACTAGGGTTGGAGGAAAACTAGAGCTGACATGGTTTATAGTTCATCCTGTGGGCTTGGGCTTAGACCTGTGGGTTCCAGCTGGTTCTTATTCTCCATCTTCCCCCTCCAAGTGCCTGCCCTGCAGGCTTCAAGTTTCAGCATCTGATGCAAAGACACAGTGTAGATACCAGCTTTTTCACTTATTTGTACAAGGTCAAATTCCTGTAAAAAATTCCTTTATATAAATATACAGAGATACATATACATGTATGAATATGTACATATGTATATACATATGTGTATATATATCGTACCCCAGAGTTTCTGCTTCTCTGATTGAACCAGACCAGTGAGCAATTCTGACACAGTGGTGTAGCCAGGATCTGATCTCAGATAGATGCATCACAGGATGTGCACACACTCTCAACAACTCAGGTTACGTGGCAGTGGGTGAAGGGGATCCACTTTGGACAGGCCGAAGTTGAGATGCCTGTGGGACATTTGGATGGGTGAGTCATGGACAATAGGAGCTACCTAAGAAGGCTGTGTGCAGCAGGTGACCAGGGAAAGGGAAATCAACGTGGGCTGGCTGAAATTGAAAACAAGTTTTATGGTGGGAAGACTTAATTTAAGTCTCACAGGCTAGAAGGAGTTGGTTAAATGGATGAGAGTGGGGAGGGCATTGTGGATGGTGAAATTGCATGAGAAAGGTCTGCAGCAGGAATGAGCAAGGTCTGAGGATGTCAGCCTGAATGGTCTAGGAGGGGGGTATTGATTATATGGCCATTGTGATCTATTCAGGTTTGCGATTTATATCTTCCCAAGGATGTGGTGGGCTCTGGGTATTATGCATTGCACTTAGTAGAGTAAGTTTCAGGTTTAATTAAATTGAACTTGCCTCACACATTTTGTGAACACCTACTATATAGCAGCCTTGTGCCAGATATAAATATGAATGAAACATGAATTGCATTCTGAAAAAATTTGTGTTCAGATTACAGATATTTAATATATTTTTGTTAAATTGGATCAAATGGAAATCTTGTGCCAATAACAAGGCTGACTCTGAACTCCTAATTCCATTTTGGGCCAATTGTATGGATAAAATTATGAAACTCAGGTCACTCTATCCACTCGCCCATATCTCCCATCTATTCACCCAAAACTAGCTTGCTCTACTTCTCTGTCTCTGTCTCTCTTTTATCTATTTCTACCTGTTAATCTATTATTTTTTCTTTTCTTAAGGGGGGGCGCAAGATTTGAGCAGCCTACAAAATTAGCCATACATAAAATGACAGTTAAAAGATAAAAGTAGATAAAAAGAAAGTAGAGAGAAACAGAATTCAGCAATGATAGGGACTGAATCAGTTATTACAGCTGAGAATTGAAATCAGTGCCAGGCTTAAAAGAAACTAAGGCAAGAAAGAAACAAAAATGGATGCACACTTGGTTATACAGTCATACTACCTGAAGAGAGAGGAAACACAAGTGGGGAGAGATAGACTTTCCTCTGGCATCATGTAAAAGGAGGCTTTATTGTGTCAGAGCTGCATGAGGACACCAGGTAGCATAATGAACACCATCTTTTGCTGCAGTTCTACGAAGGCAGAGGAACACTCCGCAAATGTTTTCTCTATTTACCCTCTATAAAGGCTAGCCAAGGGCATAACATTAAATCTTATTTCAGCACAGGCTTTTCTGTGGTAAACTAAGATACAATGTCTAGCTATGTTACATTCTACATTCTGATGATCAGACCCAGAAAAGGGATTGAGCCAAAATACCGAGAAGAAAGGCTAGTTAGCTGACTGTTAGGCTCTGTCTTCGAAATTTTATTTGTCTCCAGAGAGCTTTTGGCCCAGGGACTTTAGTTTCAATACTAAGAAAGTCTTTTCATCTCTAATATACATTGTCATCAACTCAGAGCTTGCTCTGTTCCAGGAGTAAGAGAGCTGGATCCATGGTCAGCCTGCTGTCTTCCCTCTTCTAAAGCCAGAAGCTGAAACACTGTGCCAAGAAGGTCTCTCAGCTTATAAAGAATACAGACAACCACACCCTTCCCCAAGCCATAGAATAAGTTGGGAGTCCCTTTGAGAATGGTGCCTTGAGTTACAGTATCCAGAGCTGACACATTTCTGGGGCTGGTCCAAGGCAGCACCAATCACCAGAGTGGCATCATTTGGTCAGAAATTCCACCACGTCCAGTGTGTCAGAGCATTAGCTGCACTGATTCCCAAATCCATCTCACACTCAGGACAAACCACACTCAGGATGTGAGGTCAGCCCTGAAGGCCACCTGGAATTGTGAATAATGGTGCAAGTGCCTTCAGCATGAAAGCCATTTGGTCTGTTGTTCCATGAGGATTCACTGAGTACCTGCTAGGTAAAGCTTTTAGAGGTGCTTGAATGTGTGTCAAAGAGGGGAACTGAGAGGAGAAGGAACATGAAAAGATGCAAAAGAAAAAAATGAGATAGACCTGGGCCTTCCAGATTATTCAAAGGGGTCTTAGAGAAAGGCTGGATACCATCTAAAATAATATAACCCAACAAGGTGATCACCTAAAGTATGGGGGCACAGCAGTGTGCCTCAGGCTGCATGCATGACTTTGGAAAAATCATAGATCACCTTTGCTGGAAGATTTTTCATCTTTAAAGAGCAGAAGGAATAAGACTGCAGCTTTACTGGATTGAGGCGAGGGAAAAAGAAAGGCCATAGTATGAAAAGTGCATCAAGAAAGTAAAAGAAGTCTACATGGAATTGCAAGTCGATGTTATTGCTAACATAATAGTTATTGATTTTAGAAATATTACCATGAAATTAATCTGCTTTGATTTCCAGAGTTACCACTGGTCAGTAATGCCAGGCTTACTATGGAAGTCCACCCTGAATGAATCAAGCATTAATTTATCTGCTTTCCCTCCTCAATAGTCTCCATGGCACAATGCCTGTATTCCATTGCCCTTCATTTTAGGCCTAGTAGACTTTTGCACACAGTTTGTCTGACCCTCATGTTTAGGCACATGCCAGACAAGTCATCTGACTCCCTGCTTTTTCTCCAACAGGCTTGCTACTGCTCCTGCATATATCAGAGATCACAAACCCTTCCACCCATTTTCCCGCCCCAGAGATGACACCCAGCTCCCTGCTGCTGCCGGTCAGAAAAATCTCACTTGTTTCAGCTCCACTTAGCTCTTCTCATTTCAGTATACAAGATATTCTTTTTTTATACTTAAAACTAAAATTAGTATAACAATATATAGTATGTCATATGCTATATTTATACTATATATTATACTATATATACATGAGGAAATTGAGGGTCAGAGTGGTTTGAGTAATTTGCCCAAAGCTATTCAGCTATAAATTATGAAGCTATGATTCTGACTTGGAGACTTTTCTTTTAGCCAATGCTCTTTCCTGCTTTCCCACTGATTGTCATTATTCTGTAATAATAGATAGTGGACTTCTGTAGTAATATTTTTGCAATGGAATTGTTGCTCTTTGGTGGTGAGATGGTCGGGGCAAGCTGTGTGTGTTAGGGGTATATGGTTGTTGTGTGTATGTATGTATGGGACGTGTTGTGACTGTATGTATGTTGTATATGAGTGTGTTCGTGGTGCGTGTATACACATATGTGTATGCACAGATGTGTTGTCTACTCAATCCCATTATCTGTCGGTGTTTTGAGGGCAGGAACTAAATCACTGATATTAGGTTGAGAACTTTCTAAAGGCTACGTGTGCCCTGTAAGACTGGACATCTTGGTAGATAGTATATAATGAAATCAGATAAAAGAACCTGCAGGAGCAGCCATAGAAACACTCGCCAACCACCCTGTGCCTTCCATTCTCTATAGTCCCAACCGATCACCCCCAGGGTGTTTCTGCTACTTTTTAAAAGTTTAATAGTTTCTTCTGTTGGAGGCAAATGTGAAGTATGCAACATTTAAAAAAGATAGTAAAAGACACACTAGCATCTAATCGAAAATGTTGCATATTATGATCAAATAATTGAATGTTAATTAAAAAAGGAGCATGGGGTGAATGTGGGTCAGTGAATGTGTGTGTGTGTGTGTGTGTGTGTGTGTGTGTGTGTGTGTGTGTGTGTGTGTCTATATCCGGGTGTGTTTGTGAATGTGGGCAACATCAAAAACTCAGATTTTGTATTAACAACGAATTTCCAATATTTTAGCTGTCAGTCTGATTTCCTATGTCTCTTTGGGCCAGTCTGTCTATGTCTGTGTGTCTTAGCTTTCTCCAGTGAAGATCCAGAAATAGCACTTCGTTCCCTTTCTTGTGGTTAATGCATATGTAAAATTAAAAGCATTTTATAAGCTATAGATATTTTATGGACCATCCCTCCAAGATATAAATGTTAGAAAGCTTGTCCTCCCCATCCTTACTAAGCAGAGAACACAGAAATGTGGGTGGAATAGCTATCTCTTATTTCCTTGCAACTTCTTTTGCCCTCACCCGCCACCCCCCCGCCCCCCGCCAGCCACATACATGCTCCTGCACCCCTGCCACTACCTCACTGCCTATGGGCCAACATGTGACACAATGTTCTAGCTAAATGCTGTAGTGGCAGTATGGCTAGGGTGCTGCTGTAGCACTTAGGAGAGGGTATTTAACCAGGCTTGAGCAATCAGGGAGGGCTTCCTGGAGAGGAAGACATAGCACCTGGTCTTAAAGAACATCATCATTTACTGCCTGCCTTCCAGACGGTATTTTCTGTTTCCTCTTTATGTATATGGGGTGTTTTTTTTTTTTCCTAAGTCTTGATGTTTGTTTTGTCTTTTTTAGACTGGGTGTCCTTGCCTTATCTATACCTATCTATATCCTTCCGTCAAGACTCACTCAAATGCCACTTCCTCACTCAGGAATCTTTCTGGATTCTCCAACTTGAAGAGATCTCCTTCTTTTGACACTGATGGTACTTTGTACATTACTGCTTGTGTCTCCTTATCTTGTCTCACTCTGCTTTATTACAATTACTTGACATTTTATTTCAATACCCCCAACTCAATGTTTGACTCATTATTCTTTCCACAGCAGACTGTCCTGATACTTGAATCAATTGCTTTGCTTTTATGTCCCCATCTAGAAGACCAGAAGCCACCCAGGATCAATTTGAATGAAAGTGGGGCCAAACTTACAGGTTAGTGTGTCCAGTTAGCTCAGAACCTGAGCCTCACCAGGCTGAGGTTATGGATGGTCACCATGTGGCCCAGAGACCTTGGCTATGTGATCCAAATTGAATCTCATTCTGAGATCCAACTTCCAACATTTGTCTTGCAAGTATGGGTCCTCATCTCCAAGCCATCCATCTTAGGAGAATACAGAACCTGAGAAAGTACTTAATGGGGTAGGCGTGAGGGTGGGAAGAAACTTCAGGATCAGGAAACAGGGATTATAGTGCCACTTTACCACTCACAGTTGAGTAAATGAGAGCAAATTACATCATAGGGTTGTGCCTTGGTTTCCCCAGGTGCAAAAGTTTGGCATTGGATTTAGAGGTTTCTCCAACTCAAAATTTGACAAACTATGAGCGAGACAGAAGTGGAAGTCATTTCTACCCCATTTATGTATGGGGTAGAAAAGTGTGTGAGTCCTAATCTGAAGAGTAGCTGCCCCTGTGGTGACATGGCATAGCCTAGCTTTCTCCAGCCTATGATCCAAACTAGAAATGTCTTCTCAGTTGTTCATAGGAAATTGTGCTCTTTTAGTTAGAAGCTGAGAGAATATCAATATGAAATGCCACATTTTACAGCTTCAATGACTTTCCTTAAAGCCCATCCCTGCCTGCTGGTCATTTGGCTCTGAGAATAGGCCGTAAAAGGCTTCGATTCAATATATTTCAGGCTATTTTACTCAGAAAGAGTTTGTAAGCAGGGAAGATATGCATTTTGAAGAGCATTAAGAGCTTCCGAAATTGTCATTAACAGCTCTCCTTGATGCTCCACTTTAATGAAATGAGTGGCAATGACATAAGAAAAAAAATAACAGCCCAATCTTTGTGTTTTATAATGAATAATAAAGTATTTTAACCTCTTAAGGGACTTAACACCAAGTTAATCCTTTAATCCCTAGAAAAACCAATTTTGTTGACATGAAAAGGGGATATTTAACTTCATCCAATTAATTTTCTACCTTAGAGATGCCATGATTATGAAGATTAGATTGAATAGATTTATTCGAGCTACCGTATTGGGTATCAGGTATTGGCTTTGACACCAAAAAGTAGCATCAAAAAAGAAAATCTATGTCACAATTTTGTTTAAATTTACCTCTTTGAAATACCAGAGCTTTGAGGCCTTCACATCCTAGCGCTGTTGCTTGCACTGAAGTGTTCACATCTGCAACTACTCAGCTACCACGCAGCCATTAAACCAGGAACTCGGCTGACATTCCTGCAATACCAGCTCCCTCTCTCTGTTTGAGCTCCAAATTAGAACTGTTCTTGTGTGGAGGCTGAAATGCGTGCTGCAGAAACATTCCTAACAATAAAAAGTTAGCTAAGTGTGAACTCAATTTGAAATTAGACAGTGGGGGAAGCACACCATTCAAATCATTCTCAGAACAATGGATTGGAATTGGAGATGGAGGATAAGTGGTCAGAGATTTAATTATTTTTGCATCAGACCTCAACATGCAGACCTGAAAAGGTTTTAATTACACCCCCATACCCAACCCCCAGCCGAACTGAATTTACAGGGATGAAAGAAAAGAGATGATGAAAAGTGAGGCTTATGGCAGTGCCACACATATCCTAATGGTGCAGTGAAAAGCCCCTGGATTCTTCTGACTGAAGATGGTACCTTTACGAATGAAAAATGAGACATGGGAATTGTCAGAGTGACCTCTCACCCTTCTCCCAGCAGCCACTTTCAGTAGATGGCATTTCCACTAGCCTGTCACCCAAGCTGGAGGTGACAGGATTATACATGCTGGCATCCCCTATGTATCTCACTCAGTGCTTGCATGCAAGTAGTGTTGGATAGCACAGCACTCCCTACTGAGGAATGACATGGCATGATTGCAGAGAAATGACACTGTTGTTCTTTATGTGTCCTGTGAGGGAGCATGGTACCATGAAGAATGCGAGGTCTTGGGAACAGAATCTTTGCCTTAGCACCTTCAATCTTGTTGTCTTAGATGAATTGCTTGACTTATTTATGACTTAGTTATCTCAACTGCTAAATGGAGAGAATGGTGCCAATCTCTTAGAGTTTCTACGAGTCATATAAGGCAATGTCATGAAAACCCAGCACAGAGCTTAGTAAATATTAAGTACCAAGTAGACATTAGTTTCCGTCTCTCTCACGATGTGGTAATTGCTCTCATTATTTGATTGACTCCAGCATAAGTAATAAGTTTAAGAGACCACTGAAGTCACCTGGTTTCTCCTTAATTTTGTGCATAAGAAGTGAAGTAACTTGCTCAAGGTAAGACGGCTAATTATATAGTGGACCAGAACCATGGATTCTAACTCTTGCATCAGAGCTATTTCCATGACCTCACGGAGCTTGGTTTGACTGACTTGCTAGCAGGGAAGTATTCCTCATCCAGTTCATCTTATCCAAGGTAAGTGAGTTCAGCCTCTCTCTCCCTTGATCCCCATCCACTAGCTCCCTTTCTAATTGCAAACATTCCTAATTCTTTAAGCTCTCTGGGTCTCACGCTGAGTGTGCCTCAATCCCAGAACTTCCATTTAGTTTTCCATTTAGTTTCAGGGAAGTATTGGTTTTCTCTTAGAAATACCTCTTTGCTAAACTTTTGCCCCTAAGTGCCATAGCCTGGCAACTTGATATCTGCTTTTGAGAGTTTTTCAGTTCTGAATAAGAAGGTACCCTTCTTTCAACTTCGAGTCTTTCCAGGCAGCCAGACCAGAGCTAGAGACCAGACATCACCTGGTGTGCTGGGAATCAATTGAGGAGGTGGGGCTTGAGTCCTCCAGCAGCTCTGGGCTGAGAGCCGCAGGAGCCAGGTTCAGTTTTATGTGGCAGCGGCCTTATCGGGCCCGCTTCCTTTTAATTTTGCTCTGACCATTTCTACGATATGAGTGGTGAGACTGAGATGGGGTCCTTTTGGGGTTGGTAAAGCAGACAAGGGTGGGGGAAGTGGGGGGATGGTCAAAGCAGGACTTGATGAATACATGATTCAGGCAAGGGCACTAGTCATTAAGCTCTACTACAGTTCCTGGAAGAGCGTTGTGTTTGTTCCTGCCAAAGGCCAACCTTCTGAGCTTGTTTTCTGTCTCCTGGAAGCTCCACAATCTTCAGAAAAAATATGGTGATGTTTAAGGAAAACATTTGTTTACATGGAAGTTTCTGGAAAGATCATGGCAGCAGGCAAATCTGCAAGGACTAAATGTGGCCTGAAAGGGGACTGAATGGTTCAAGGAAAGGAAAAGAGAAACATTTGGCATCTCAGGTAGCATATAGGAAGGTAGTCCACATACCATGGGTCAGTTTTTGCTTCTGCTGAGTTTATTCCTCCATTTTACCGTGAACCTTTTCTGTACCAGACACTAGGGATACTGCAGGGAACAAATTAGAAATGGCACCTGTCTTATGGAACTTCTGTTGTCCTTCCCTTTTCTTAAATGTATTTGTTAAAGTCCCGAGTTTACACAGTGAGGAATTCCCTTACTATTTGTAAAAAGCTTTAGAACTTATTAATCATTGATATGTTGCCTTATTGATAACCCTGTGAATATATTGTAATTTCCAGTTTATTGTAGAGGAAACTGGAGTCTAGTGAGATTAAATGTTTTGCCCTAAATAATGTAACAGTTGGTTCTCAGTCTCCATCTATCAGAGTAAGTTTATCCTAAACTGGAAAATTAGTGTCGGTGCCCCTAGTTGTCATAAGAACAAGGGATGCCATGTTGGTTCCTCATTAGCAATCTGAAGAGGGTTACATAGCTCAGAAGAGATCTCTTTGCAAGCTAACATCTGTCTGGTTGCACCTAGCTGGAGCAATCCCCATCCTTGGTCTTTCTAAGTAAGCATCACTTTCTAACAAGACCCAGTTTAGCCACTACGCTATCCTCTCAGAGTAGTTAAAGCTTTCAGTCTCTCACTATAAAATTGGCTAACACAAAGGCAGGTCATACAGTAGAATGACTTTAGGTGCCAAAGTTGTTTAAAATGAAAGTTGATTTTAGCTATATACTTTAAAAGGGTTACTGTAACTTATTTATTGGGATGCCCCTGAATGCCTGACCATCAAGATGTACCTGAGGAGGACTCAAACCCTGCCCTTCAATTCCTTCTTATCAAACTAGCTGATGCTTAGTCTCAGCTCTGGTCTGACTGCTTGGGAATCCTGAAGGTTGAAAGAAAGGCATGCTCTTATTTAGGGACTGAGGCCCTCTTAAATGCAGACATCCTTGATTCAATTAGGCTGCCTGCTCCTGCCCTCCACCCTACACACAAAGAGGCACCACCTGCTGACTCAGTAAGAAAAGAGACCCAGTGGGACAGCCCAAGAAAGCAAGACTCACCTGACCTGTGCTGCTGTTGTACTGCAGGGACACTCTGATGGTTGTGTGGACCTTTCTCACTGGCTGAGAAAAGACCCCTCTCTTCAAGAACCATGGTTCTCAGGGTGATGCTGCACCCTCAGTCTCACTGTCAGCACAAGGCCTGCTCTGCCTGCAGTGGGATGGAACTCTAACCCTAACTGCCCTCTTTAGTCTGGCCCTTCTGCTTTCTTGTCCCCTTGGATCTCAAGGTGGAGAGAGACAGCTTTCAAGATCGTTCATATTTCACTTCATCTCTGTATGATGATCTGTCTAGCTGGAGGGCAAAGAATCTGCTCTGCTGACCCCTGGACCTAGAGGAATAATCTCTCATGAGAGGTAACAGCTCCCATGGACTCATATTCCTGCTGAACTAGACTCTGAGGGACACAGAAGAAGGGTCCAATTTCTGCCCTGGTGCAGTTTAGGAATGGAAGAGGAAGACTTGAATATTTAAATAAAGAAAAAGCATCCCAAACAAAGAGTAAAACAAAGGCCGGGCTCTGGGACTATATAAAAGAGTTACACAGAATTTACTCTCCTTTAGTCCCTATGTCCACTTGTACACGTGCTGTATTATCCCATCAGCCCTTCCTCTATGGAGTTGCCATCCAAGACTGGTGCTCAGAGTTATTGTGAGGCATAGTGCCCTCTACGCATCACTAAGTGGGGTTCTTTGCTGTGTCTTTTTATTCTGAATCTGCCTCCTGTTCCTTGCTTTTGCTTGGCTCACATTGCAGTGAGGCCTGGACTCACCCAGGAAGACTCCAGGGAAGCCACAGCAGGTGCAGGCCGAAAGGAAAATTTATCCGTAGTTCTTCACCTGCTCCTGGTCCTGAGCTGGGGACCAGTTCCTGAGCCTCATTAAAAAAAAAGTAATTATTTTAATGAAAATCTTTAAAAAATAGTAATTATGCCAATGATAAGATTTCCTCTTCACCACCCCTTCTTTTACCCCTACCACTCCACCCAATTCTGGTAGAATTTAAGATATAAAATGTTGAGAGTCACTATTTAGGCTGTAGGCATGAGAATATCATGAGTGGAGGCCTGAAAATGAATCTGGGAGGAATGTGAAGGCACTTAGTCTTGAAAGGACTGGACCAATTGAGTAGAAAGAACGCCAGGGTTTGGGGTCATCCTGAGGCTGGTTCCCCTTGCCTGATCCAATGGCATAAAAAGGCTTTGGAGGAATCATTACATTTCACCCTATCATTTGCAGATTAATTCTCTCTAAATAGACCCCAACTTTGCAGACTATCAGCATTCATTCCTGCTTGCTCTGTCAATAATCCATCAATTAAAGGCTGCTAATAATATGCATTGACATAGCAGATTAAATGGACTCAGGCCCTGTTGGTCAGCTCTTCAAGCCAATGATTGTAGGATTATCAACCCTGTCATTGACGTTTGCTTCATTCTTCCCTCTCCAGTCTCTTGTGAGATGCAAAAAAAAAAAAAGAGCTTCATTCAAACCCAAAGACTCAAAAAAAAAAAAAAAAAAGAGTAATCTCAGCGTGAGGACCTGAAAAGCCATTTAGATTAAGAGAAATCAGAAGCAACCCATTGCTTTCATCACTCATTACTGCTTTCTACCCTCTTTGTGCTAAAATTGTCATTTATGGAGAGTTTAGCTCAGAGAACGGGAACTTCAGAACCCTCTAATTCTCAAACCCAATGGCACAGGACTAGCTGCTCTTTGCTAGGTCCTTATTTTCTAGGCATAAGGCAAGGTTGTGATTATCACACTGCATTTCTCCTTGTCTGGTTAGCAAACACATGGCTGCAGATGGGGAACAAAGTCTTGCTGTAGATCTGGCTTTGAAGAACAGAGAATACTTCTTGTCAAGGAGGACAATCAAGATCCCATCTGGCCTTTTCCTGTCGGCCTTCTCCTCTTTAGGAACAGCTTTAGTGTTGTTGGGTAGTGATTTAAGCAGAAAGGTGAGTCCACAGCCAGGCAGGTGGGAGGCTGAGTAAATCTAGTGCCTGATACTGATGTTGGAACCAGGGCTCTGTGATGATGTCACCTAGGGAGTCAGCTCAGTCCAAGAGAGAAAGTGTAGGCATGTCTAACACCTAATTTTTTATGCCAGAGTCAGGGGGAGGTACATGGAGGAGGGGAGAGAGCAAGAGCATTGGGACTAAGTGATGGAGACACTCAGGGAACGAGAGGCTAAAGACAAGAAGGTAAGAGGATAGCAAGGTCCAGAGGAGGCCTCAGTGCCCACTTGCTGCATTTCCTAACCCTGACCATGGTGTACCTGCCCTGCTACTGTGTGCATGATAACGTGATTCCACCTAGCAAGAATGCCCCCTCTACAAACTTGCAATGATTGCTGTATTAGCCTGCTAGAACTGCCATAACAAATACCACATGATTGCGTGTCTTAAACAACAGAAATCCATTTCTCAGTTCTGGAGTCTGGAGGTCCAACTTCAAGATGTTGGTTCCTTCTGAGGCCTCTCTCCTTAGCTTACAGATAGCCACCTTCTTGCTGTATCTTCACGTGGCCTTTTCTCTATACCTGTGAATTCTGGTGTATCTTTGTGTGTCCAAATTTCTTCTTCTTGTGACACTAGTCAGATTGGATTAGGCCCCAACATAATGGCCTCATTTAAGCTTACCCACTTCTTGACAGGCCCCATCTCCAAATAAAGTCACATTCTGAGGTACTGATGGTTAGGACTTCAGTACAGGATAGATGTGCTGTGAGCTGGAAGGAATTAGGACATTATGCCCAAACTAGATGCTTATCTTCAGGAAGGGGATGACTCAGTGTTTTTTTTCTGGGGCAGCTACTATACTCAAGCAAGGAACTGATTTCCCCCAAGAAGTGGAAAAAAAAAGGTTCGATAAATTTAGGTTTTAGAGGCATACCCTAAAGAGATCAATTTTCCTACACACCATCGATCCTGACATTTCCAGTAGTTGTCAACACATCAGCAGTGATGAGGAGGTCACTGCCAGGAAAGTCTGCCCTGCCCCATGGTGCAGACTGGACCCCTTTCTATCAGAGCCCTGTGGAGAGTGTCAAAGACTATATGAATGTTCCTGATCCTTCACTCCTTCCCTGTCACAGAGTAGCATTCCCAGGCCCATAGCCACTTAGCTTGGCAGTCGCTCCTACCAGAGCAGTGGAGTAAACTTTCTTGCTCTGTTGCCACTAAGCTTGGCCAGGTAGCATGATGGAGAAGCAGGCATGATGTTGCATGTACCTAATTTGGCTGGCCCTTTTGTGCTGCTATGGTCTACTGAGAGAAGAACATGGTTCCAGAATGAAGACATGTAGAGCAAATTTGCATTGACCAGAAGCCTGAAGCAGAAACAATCCAGCTGACTATAGATCCATGTGAAAAATAAATAAATAAATAACTGTGTGCTGTTATAAACCTCTGAGATTTTGAAGTTGTTTCTCAGCAAAACTGACTACTACTGACAGTGATGACAGGAACTAGCCCTGTCTTATGAGGATCAGCCCTGGAAGGCTGATCCACTCTTACATCCCCTCCTGCTGGCTGTTACCACAGCAGCCCTTCCAGGAGGAGCCTTGTGACTCTCAGGTGGATTCAGCTTCTCCTCCCCCTCCACCACGAGATGAGTGGCTTGGCTTTTATGACTGGGATTCCACTTGTGATTATTTGTGAGACAAGAGTTTTGCTAAAGCTCAGAGACTTTGAAAGTCACCAATCCAGTTTAATCATCTTAACATTGGGACCTAGAGACTTGCCTGGTAATAGTAGTTGAGTGAGAACTAAAAATCCCAGTCTCCATCTCATGCCCTTTCTGCTTGGTCATTCTAGTTCTGACTGGGGCAGCTGCCCTAACCCCTGATGGTTCAGATGCTCTCAGCTGACCTCTCTGTGAGGGATTCTCTAGAGAGGTTAGGGGCAGTGGGTACAAACTGCTTTTCTAAGTTTAAAATTAAACATGCAAACATTAAAAGGTTATTTTTGGACTTTAGGGTGAACAGATTTGGACTAATCAAAATCTTTGCTGTATAACACTGTCATTGTTCCCTTAGAAGCACTCTTTTGTTTGATTATTTTATTTAGCAATATAATGGTCATTGTATTCATTTCCTATTGCTACTGTAGTAAATTACCACAAACTTAGTGGCTTAAAGAACAGAATTGTTTTATTTTACTGTTCTGGAAGTCAGAATTTGAAATTTAAAATGAGTCTCACTGAGCTAAAATCAGTGTGTTGGCAGGGCTGCCTTCCTTTCTAGATGCTCTAGGAAATGATCTGCTTCTTCATTTTTTTTTCAGCTTCTGTAGCCCACCTGCACTCCTTGGCTCATGGCCTCTTCAATCTTCAAAGACAGCAAAGGCTGGTTGAGTGGTTCTCATGTGACATCACTCTGGCACTGACTGTACTGCTTCCCTCTTTCATATTTAAGGACACTTGTAATTACACTGGGCTCTCCTGGATCATCTAGGATCATCTCTCCATCTCCAGGTTCTTAACTTAATCTCATCTGCAAAATTCCCTTTTACCATATAAGGTAGGAAATTCACAGGTTCCAGGGATTAGGATATGGATGTCTTTGGGGGCCATTATTCTGCCTACTGCAATTATCCAGTCCAAGAACTAGAACATAACCAATGTGCTCATCTCCTATGTCAACTGCCTGCCTCCTCCAATCAAAGTAACTATCATTCTGAATAATTCGCTTATCATTTCCTTGCTTTATTTTATATAGCATTATAATGTATATATCATGTGTCATATATATCATATATCATGATATATCACATATCATGTGATATAACACATATATACACATATTCATGTAGATATATGTATATGTGTAAACATCACATGTATATGTATGCTGAAAGTGTTGCTTCATTATGCTCATTTTTGCAGTTTATAAAAATGGTAGCATACTTAACCTAGTATTTTCAGACTTGCTTTCACTTAACATTGATTAGAAATATTCATTCATATTGTCACATACAGCTGTAGTTTATTCACTTCCCTTGCTATGTCATATGCAATTGGATAAATATATAATTTATTTATCTATTATTTGAATTTTCTTTCAGTTTTTTACTATTATGAATAAGTAATAGTAAAAAACATTACTACACATTTTTGAGCACTTTTTTATGCAAAATTTTTTGGTACAAACTTGTGCAAATTATTTCCTATATGTCCAAGAGAGGAACAATTGGTTTCATAATATATGTGAATACTCAATTTTATAAGACAATGCCAATTCCCACTCTCATCTGCAGTTTTTGATAATTATGGTCTTAACTTTTATTTCCCTGGTTGCTAATGAGGTTGACTTATGAGTCTTCATATATTGACTGTATGCCTGTAATTTTTTTTCTGTAAAATATTTGTACTTTGCTCATTTTTCTATTGGATTATTTGTCTTTTTTGTAATATTTTAAAATTCTGTATATTCTGGTCAGTAAGATTTTCTTAGTTAAATATGTTGCAAATATATTCTCTCATTCAGTGGCTTGCCTTTTCACTTTTTAAAGTTTCTTTTATAAATTGAAATGTTTTATTTGAATGTGGTCAAATTTATCTGTTTCCTTTTAAAGTTTATAATTTTTGTGTTTTATCTAAAAAATCCTTCTTCTATCCCCAAGGTCAGAAAGATATTGACCTATCTAAAACTTTCAAAATTTACTTTTGACATTTAAGCCCTTCAATCATCTGGAGCCAATTTTTGTGAGTTGCGTGGGGCAAGGATTCAATTTCTTTTTTGCACAATATGGATGGCCACTTTTTCCAGTTCCGTTCACTGAATAGTCCCTCCATTCCCTACTGATCTGTGCTGCCACTCCATCATATATCAAAGTCCCATATATGCATGGATCTGTTCCAGGGCTCTCTTTTTGTTCCATTGGTCAGCTGGGCTATCCTCTGCCAATATCACACTGTTTTGATTACCCTGGCTTTAAAAGAAGTTTTGATATTTGTTATGTATATTTCTCTGCCCTCTTATTCTTTTTGTTGTCCTGTTGCACTCCCATTTTAGAGTAACTTTATCAAGTTCCATAAAAAATTTTGTTGAAATCTTGGCAAGCATTATATTATCGATCAACTTGGGGGAGATTTGACATTTCTAGCATTGTCTTTCTAATTGTAAACCTAGTATCACTCTCCATTTATTTAAATCTTCTCTAATGTAACTTTGCTGTAAAGTTTGAGAATTTTCTGTGTACAAGTCTTGCACATCTTTAAGATAATTCCCAGGTATTTAAAAAATCTTATTGATATGAAATATCTTTTTAAAAAAATGTTTTCAATTTTTGCTGTTGTATAGAAATGGAGTTAACTTTTGAAAATTGATCTAATATCCAGTCATTTTGCTAATATTTTCTATTTTTTCTAATTATTTGCCTACAAATTCCTTTTTAACATTTTTTAAATAATGGCAGTATTTTACCTACTTTCCACTACAATGTCATTCAACTTTTTCGAGGTATAAATTATATACAATAAAATGTACATATTTTAAGAGTTTTGATAAATGAATCACCACTCCAATCAAGATATAGAACATTTCAATCACCTTAGAAAACCCCTGCTTATTTGCATCTACTGTTCCTACTCTTGCCCTAGGCAACCACTAATCTAATTTCTACCACCATAATCCTTTTGCCAGTTCCAAAATTTTATGTAAATGGAATCATATTGATTCTTTTGTGTTTGGCTTCTTTCACTCAACATTATGTGATGTTAATTCATGATTGTGTGTATTTGCTCCTGGTGCATTTTTATTGCTGAGTAGTGTTCCATTGAATGAATATATCACCCTTTGTTTATCTATTCATCTGTTGAGAACTTTTGATTTGTTTCTAATTTGAAGGAAGTATTTTTGAAGACATCTATTTTCAACTTTTGTAGGTAAAATACTTAAGAGTAATATGGCTGGGTCAGAGAGTATGCTTGTGTTTAATGTTATTAAAACAACAACAACAACAACAACAACAAAACACCCCCAAAAACAAAAAAAAAAATGAAAAACATGATTTTCTAAAGCGGCTGTGCCATTTTACACTTTTGTCAACAAAGTATAAGTATTTCAGTTATTATACATTCAATACTTGGGTCAATTCTTTATTTTTAACAATTTTAATTGAGTGTATTACATACAAGAAAATGCATCTATTTAAGTGGACAGTTTGATAAATTTTCATAAATGTATACACTCATGTACCCACTGCCATAACCAAGATACAGAGCATTTTCATCAACTCTAAAAGTTGTAACATGCTTCTTTACAGTCAATCCCCTATTCCCCAGCTCTAAGCAATAATTATTTTGCTTTTCCTCAGTATAGATTAGCTTATCTTTTTTTCTATCTCTTTACTTTTAGTTATTCCAGTGTACATGAAATCATATCTAATTATATTTGAAATTTTCATTTCCCTAATGACTAATGATGTTGACCATTTTTCTTTTGTACTTATTTATTGGACATTTGCATATCTTCTTTGGAAGTGTCTGTTCAAATATTTTGCCCATTTGAAAAAATGAATTGGTTTGTCTTCTCTTTCAAAATTGTTTTTGGTATTCTAGACCCTTAGTATTTTTATATACATTTTAGAATCAGCTTATTGATTTCTAAAAAACAACAACAACAACAACAACAAAACCTGCTGAGATTTCAGTTGGGACTGTAGATTTAGATCAATTCAAGGAAATTGACATACTAACAATATTGAGGCTTCCAATCTCTGATTATAGTATATTCTTCTTTGATTTTTCTTATCAATATTTTATAGATTTTAGTCTAGAGGTCTTACATATTTTTTATAAATTTCATTTCTAAATGTATTTTTATACAATTATAAATATACTGTTTTTGAATTTATTTCTAAATCTTCATTGTTGTTAGTACATAGAAGTGTAATTAATTTATGTGTATTTTTCTGTCCCACAACCTTGCTAAATTAATACCACATTTTTCATTGATTCCTTAGGATTTTCTATGCTGTTAATTATATCTTCAAATAAAGATAGTTTTATACTTTTCTTCAAAATCTTAATGTCTCTTGAGTCCTTTAATGTGCTAGCTCTCTGTCTTGCAACAATATTGAAAAGAATTGAAAGTGGACATCCTTGTATGCTTCCTAATTTTAAAGGGGATGTTTCTAAAGTTTTCCCATTTAGGATAATGTTTTTTGTAGGTCTCTTCTTTTGGAGAGACCCTTTAAATGTTTATTTATTTTTTCTTTTTTAAAATTTATTATTATTATTTATGCCTACAGCACCTGGTCTTCCTAGGTTGTCTCCCTTCCAAGTACTAACCAGGTCTGACCTTTGCTCAGCTTCTGAGATCAGATGTCAGGCTTGTTCAGGGTGGCATGGCCATAGACCATGGACCATGGCTCCACTGGGGCACGAACCCAGGACTTTCTGCATGTAAAGCAGACATGCTTACTGCTACACTATGTAACCACATCCCCCTTTACATGTTTAATAATGTTTAGTTATATTCTTAATTTACTGAGAGTTTTACCAATAATGGGAATTATTATTTTCAGTGCTTTTCTGGATTAGGGGATATTAATATGTTTTTCCTCTTTAGTCTATCAATGAAATTAAAGATATTATAGATTTTAAAATATTAAACCAATTTTGTATTTAAGCAAAAATTCAATTTGAGCATAACGCATCAACATTTTTTTATCGTGTTAGATCTACTGATTTGTTAATAGTTTTAAAATTGCATCTATATTTTGAATAAAATGAAACTGTAGTTTTCCGTTCTCATGCTATTTCACTCTCTCCTTTATAGCAAGACTATAATGACCTCATAGAGTGAACTGGGAAATTATCTGGGCAAGAATTTGTATATGATTGGAATGATGTGTTTCTTTGGTTGTCAGAGTTTCTTATTCATTCTCTAAACATCTTTTGACAATCTACTATGTGCCTGGCATCTTGTTAGACACAGGGCATATGAAGAGTCACAAGATATGGTTCCTGTCTTCATATAACTAGGGAGCTGTGGGCAATGAGAGTCATAGCTCTAGAAATAATGTAGTAGTCCATGAGCTTAATGAATTTACAGCTTAGTTTACAGGAGCTGGTTAAATATATACAACTCCATGATGTATATGTTTTTTCATGTTATTTGCCTACATACCTGTACATATATCTGCTTACATCAAGAAGTGTCAAGATTTGAGTGAGTCTTAGAGTCAGGGAGAAAAAAAAATGGATTATTAACAAGAATGTAGGATTGAAACTCAGATTCTTTGGTTCCAGTTTTAGTTCTGCTGCTATCTAGTCTTGCAACCTTGAACAAGGAACATACGCTGTCTGTGTTTCTGCTTTCTTATCTATAAAAAGAGAATATTGAACAATAATGGTGCACGTTAAACTTTAACATATATTCATTGTGATTATTTTTATCTTAGCTATAGAGCCCCTTTTCAAATGAAGTTTTATGTGAGAAGCCTAATGTGTAAAGTGTAAATATGTAACAAGTACCTATAAGCATTGTGTGGGGGTCTGAGTCTCCCTAATTTGGGTACTTCATCACTCATTCATAGCCACCTCCTCCAGTGGCTCCTAAGGACACTTAGTAGAATCTCTAGGACTCCTCAAAAAACAGTTGAAAACTGTGAACAAAATGATCTGTAAGATAAGTATGAGCTCTTAAGTTTTTAATTCTGAGTCTATATTTTTGTTTTATCTAGTCCAGGAAGCCTTTCTGGAAGCCGAAGATTTGTATCTAAACTCTGACTGATGATATATACACAGGACACCTGGCAACCAAAAGCAATATAGTCATTCCAGTTGTGAGATATATAGTATTTGTCTCTGCCTTATAAGTATGTGGCTTCTTGGTCCTTGGGAATCACATGCGGGTTTGCATCTTAGCCTCTACTATTTAGTAAGTATGTGACTTTCAGTAATTATTTAACCTCTTTAAGCCTCGATTTCCTTTTCTGCAAAAATAGAGCCACTGATGGATTGTTGTGAGTGTGGAAGAGGATGAGGGGATATATTTCTTATCAAACCTCACAGTACAGTTCCAATGAGTCATTCTTGTTAATGTAATAGCTGATAATATAGATCAGTTTCTACTGAGGACCCCTATGAAGTCCTCTTTTTACCCCTTCGCCTGACAGAAATTTCACAATTAGAGAATCTCTTCTAGCATTTCTGCACCCTTTGAAATCCCCGTACTAGCTGTAGTCTGCACTTTGCCTATTCCATAGTTGATAAACACACACACTTATGCCATGTGCCTTCTGCCTTAAAGTATAAACACTTCTACATTATTCATCAAAAGTATCATCTCACAAGATCAGCCATAAAAAGTTCTTCACATTCATTCACACAAACAGGTTTTTGAAACTTTTCCAGAAATAGAAATTGCAGAAGCAGAAGCAAAGGCATGTTATTGTTTGTAGGCCTTTAAATATTACCTCGCAAAACCACTTTTCATCTTGTTCTCAAGGGGATTAACTTCTGAGCAGCGGGGATTAACTGATGTCAAGTTGGAAAAGCAGTCAACACTAGGGTCGACCAGCCTGACAAGATTAGTCCCCAAATAAAGAATTTACAATCTGTTTTAAGACTGTGTAACTGTAACTTCCTCCAAAAGCTTTCAGTACCTTGAGAAAGGAAATAAGCTTCCAAAGCCAGGGGGCCATATGGCTCACAGGCAGGCCTTGAAGTGAGGAAGGAAAGGCAGTAAGATGGGTGGACTTTTCCCTCCATAGGTGCCATGAGGGGGAGGGAGGTGGGCAAAGTTGGGCACCACAGCCTAAGAGGGACAAGGAAGTGGTGAGCCCCTCTTTAAAAGAGTCTGATAAGATGGAGAAAACCACCATCCCTAGGAGCGACCCAATGAATGGTCCCAGGAGGCCCTGGAAGCATTTGGTGGAAACTGGTGAGCTTCTTCCTGGTGAAATTATGCCTATTCTCCTCCCTCCATCCTAACACTTACCTACACTTTCCATCTTCCAATTTTGTCTCCTTTTTTGGAAGCCTGATTTCAGAAACCTCGTTGTCCACAGTGCAGGGCTTTTTCCTGAGCCTCTAGGATAGTGGCCTGATCTCAGTCAGAAGGCTCCCTTCTCTATAATATCAGCTCCACATTGAGCTTGGCAAGTCTATGCATGAGGCTCAGAGTACAGCTTCTGGGGTTTGACTGCCAGGGCTCAGATCCTAGCTCAACCTCAAGTCAACTGACCTGTTCTAAATTGAGTCTTCTCATATACAAATAAAGATAATAGTATTAACTTCCTAAAATGGTAAGAGACAAAAGTGAAATAATTCATGTCATACAAATAGTAAATGTTCAATTAAGAAAAGAAAAGCAGAGCAATTGTTACATATCAGGCTCAGATTAGATGATAAATAAAATATGTATTAAGGATATATATAAATAAAAGCTCTCTGTTATGGGTTGAACTATGTATCCTTAAAATAGTTAGTCAAAGTTCTAACTCATAATACCTTAGAATGTGACCTTATTTGGAAGTAAGATTATTGTGGATTAATTAGTTGAGATGAGGTCATAGTGTAATAGGGCGAGCCATAATACAATGACTGATGTCTTTAGTAAAAAATGTCATATGAAGATACGAGAGACATAGAGAGAATGACATGCGAAGACAGAGGCAGAGACTGGGCTTATGCATCTGCAACCAAGGAAGGCCAAAGATTGCCAGAAAACTACCAGAAGAAAGGAAGAGGCAAGGAAGGAATCTTCTCTAGATCCTTTAGGGGAGTATAGCTCTCTGACACCTTGATTTTGGACTTCCAATTTCCAGAATGATGTAACAGTTTCTATTGTTTCAAGTCATTCAGCATGTGGTACTTTGTTACAGCAGCCCTAGGAAACTAATACAGCCCCCACTAACTTACACACAGAGCACTTCTTGCCAATGTCTGCTCCCAAGTTTGTGAATTACCTTCTTCTCTGTCTTCTTTGCCTGGTCTTCTGTAAGGCTCAGACTCAGTCTTTCATCCACCATAAAAGGCCCTTAATAGGAGCATCAATACATGGTTGATTAGTCAGTCTGAATCCAGTGGGAACATATTCACAGAAATCTGTAGGTTGATGTCCCAGGTATGTGTAGGAGAAGCTAGTGGATAGCATGTTTTATAAGAGCTGACCTCTTTTTATTCTCCAAGTCCCTTTGCGCAGGTGCTTACCTCCAGAAGTTCTACCAGTATCTGTTTCCTCTACTCCCTCTTCTGCCTTGCCCTTGTAGTCAGTCCTTCACTGGCCAATCCATAATCAGCATTGAATATGATGGGCCCCACATTTTGACCTACCAATGAGCATGCACTTCATCATCTCAGCAGATGGTAGCTTTACTGAGGGCTATCTCCAAACCACCTGACTTGTGGTACCCACAGCTGAGGAGAATGTATTTCTTTTTCTTCTCCTTGTGTGTATATTTCCTCTTGAACACAAATAACAATCCAGTAGTACCATAATTAGATTGAATTACAGAATAATTACAACCTTGTTTGCTCTCGGCAGATTACATGGTAATTATACTTGGCATTACCATGAAGAACCAAGAAATTCCAACGATGTCATTACATGGTTATTTGTATAGTACAATGCAGCAATGTAATTATACATGCAACATTTGTTCTCCAATAGGAGAATGATTAAAACAATGCTAATGCTTCAAAGTGTTGATTAGGAGCCAACATGATATGACATTTACAGTGCGAGGGGGTGTCTGCTTTTTAATTTTTTTTTCTTTAACATAGGATTATTTACCTTCTCTTAGACCTTCCTATGACTACCTTAGTGGGCTGTGCTGTGATGAAGAAGGTTTAGGTGACTGTACACGGTGCTCTCTGCCCTCATGGGTCATTCAAACACACAATAGCTAGGAGACTGTGGTTCTCTTTAAAAAACAGAGATAACTGGTCATTTCTCCCTCTGTAGGAAAACTGCTTAATTGTTTTCACTGCTTTGTGAGGCTGCCTTTCTTAAAGCTTTTATGATGGAGAAAGCATGGGACATGGATCATGGAAAGAACATGTTTGGTTTCCCTGCATTATGTGCCCCTCTGAACAAGTTAGCAGGATCCAAAGCCCACTTGCAATGCAGGTGTTACCTGGCTGAAGGAGTTAATCTTTATGTGACACTCTTATGAGCAGTTGCTTTCCACCTGGTCTTTCATTAATTCTTTCAAACAGTCTTCTGAGAATCCTAACACATGTTCTCACAGTGAAACACCCAGGTACAATATCCACAAGAGCTTGACTGTGGTTGAAAACATCCTGTACTCTTCTAGTTTCTTCCTTGCATAGTGTTGTGATTGGGATATATGTGAAATAGTTTAGGTAAAGTGCTTACCACAGTTTCTGAAACATATTACAATGCTCCTGAAATGGTAACTATAATTATTTTACACATGGGTTTCCAGTGGAGTTAAGCTAGATTTAGATGGACGCAGGGAAAGGACCTGGAGCAAAGGAGCTTGGGACATGGGTCCAAGGTCAGGATAAAAGGATGCCATGGCTGCTGGACATACTGTTGCCCATGAGAGACACAGCCCTTATATAAACAGGTCTTGAGGTCACTCTCAAGACATCCTTTAAAGTGTAATTCCTCGGCCAGTGGGCAAATTAATACTGACTTCATGATTTTAATATTCCTTAACTTATAAATGAAATCCTAAACACTAAAAAAGCCTAAGAGGCACCGGAGTGAGGATCTGGAGACCTGCCCAACTCTGAAACAAGAAGCTATTGGACCTGGAACGAGTTTCTTGGCTGTTCTGGACTCAGTTTCCCCAACCATAAATGGAGGGGTTTAAATTGTATAGTTTCTAAAGCCTCTTTCAGCTTTAAAATTTTATAACCCTGGGAAGGATTTTTTTTTTCCCTTCCAGGAAATGTGCCCCCATTGTATATTTGAGATGAGTTCAGTTTTTTACTGAGCCAAGCTTCATTCTACACATACATATGCATACTGTAAATATACACATAAGCTTATGTATACACAGGCATTGAAAGAGGAAATTGTCCCCACACCTCAGTGCTTTCAATTGAGCCATCAAATCACTCAGGTATTTATGATGGAGAGAAAAATATGTGCACTGTTTTTCTCTCTCAGGAGGATCATGCCAGGAACTCTACTTGGATCTAAGACTCACATGCAGAGAAAAAAAAATATGAGATTTTAATGAGTGAGTGATGGCTGTATATAAAATGAAACAAATTGTCTTCTCTCTAGTCCTATATTTCCAGGTACCAAAAGGCTTCATCTTCTCAGAAAATTCTGGGAGTGCCACTAACGGATGTCTCCTCTTCTCTCAAGTACAGCAGGTCTTAAACTCTCCTGGTATTTGAATTGGTCTGAGTCCTCTCACTCCGGCATCCCTAAACTACTATCTGTTTCTTTGGCCAGTCAATTGATTTCTCTGTTATTCATGTAATAAATGCTTATTTTGTCAGGAAGTGTGCTAAGTGCTGGGGACATGGTAGTGAATAAGACAGATCCAATGTTCTCTCTCTGTCTCTAGCAGGGCTATTTTAGTTAGATTAAGGATGCTTATTAAAAATCTCAGTGCTTTAATATAATAAAAGCTTACTCTTGGCTCATGTACTGTCAATTCAAAGTGAGATTTGGCAGGCAGCCTTCAATGTTAGCATTCAGGGTCCCAAGCTCCTTCCACCTTGTGGCTCTGCCATGCCAAAGAGCTGCCATGTTCCCTACTTCCACTTGGTAGAGGGACAGAGTGTGAGCATGGCGAAGGCCCATCCACATCTGGACTGTTTTAGCTCTGAAATGTGACTCTCATCACTTGTGCTAACATGAGTCTGTGTCCCCATGCAAGGTACTGGGAACAAAATACAAGATGGAAGGGGAAGGCAAATCTTGGACAGAAGTTAAACGAGCACTTTCCATACAGAGCTTTGGGGGCCATGAGAGAGGAGGGTCCAACTGTTACAGCAGACTCAGCCTCACCTGGGGACAGATATATCTAGCCTTCCAAGGAGGCAAGTAAGAGTTAACCAGGTACAAGAAGGTGGGAAGTGGGAAGGCAGAAGTAGTGGCCGAGTATCTTAAAGGTCATGAGTAAGGAAAAGTGAGGACAGAGAAGTGGAGTGTGGGTCAAGTGCACTGTGCCAGAAGGAGTGGTGGGTGGGAGAGTGGGAGGGAAAGAGGCTGCAAATTATAAAGGTTCTTGCAGGTTTTAAGAAATTCTGGCTATACTAAAGACAAAGGAAGCTCTGGAACACTTCAGCAAGAAAGTGAGATAACTGCCACTTTGATAGATCACTCTGGCTGCAGGTGAAGGTGTGATCCTGGAGGCAGGCAGATAAGCGAGGCTATTGCGGTAATCTTGGTGTGAGACCATGGCCACATATAGCTTAAGGTCTGGCTATGGGAAAGATTCAAGAGACTTGTAGATAATAGACGCCTTAGAAATATCCGTTGAATTTGCCTGTTCTGGGCTCTCATCCCTCCAACTTGGATTATCATCGTAGCCCCTCAGCAGTCTTTTTGCCATAACTTTCTTCACTTCTGCCAACAGACTTTGGCGATGTCATCATAAAGCCCTCTCGATGGCTCAGGGCTCTACATGGCAGATAACACAGTTCACTCTGGCCAGATTTAGCAGGGAATGATATATTTAAGGGTGTGAAAATGCAGAGTCATTGAGAAGACTGAAGAAAGAGATTCTAGAAGGGCCTTTCTGGAGAAACTCCCAGCGTCCTACTGAAGAATTGCCTGCCGAAGAACCTGCTGCTTTGCCATCATCAGGAAGTTGCCACCTTAGCTGTCCCTTCCACAGCCACACTGCCATACTCTGTACCAGCAAAACAGATGGCCAGGCCCCAACTCTCCCAGCCCTATAACTTAATCTAAGTTAAAATGAAAGCTTAGTGCAGGAGCATATGAGTAGTAAAATTAAATCATGTGTTTGCCTCCTAGTGGCAGTGGAAGTTAGGAAATGTAGTTTTGGGGAGTCTCTGATGGGAAGGTAGGTTTTACACCATGGAGAACAATTAGGATGCAAGGAGAGTATTCAAAGGGTTTGGGGCAGCCACAATTGACAGGTGCCATCATGTGGACACTCTGGTACCCTGTGTCTCTTACATCATTTACAGCTCCCAACAATGCCACTGGAAGCATTTTCTTCTCCTTCACAGATGAAGAAACTGACTCAGAGAGGCTAATGAGTCTGCTCAAGATCACACAGCAAGCAGTTGGCCAAGTCTGTATTTGTACCCAGCTTTGTCACCAAAGTCTACCCTTTCCCCATTGCATTTGTGGAATTACAGAATTTACCGTTTGTTTATTACAGGAAACTTCTCAGTCTGACCCCATCCTTTTTGTCCAGTTTATTTTGCCCGATGCTGCTGGGCCATGAGAGCAGACAGCAGCCACCTGTGAAGCAGTCTGTTCTTGGCAAGTCTGGGCAGGGCTGTGCTGAGCCATCTGTGAAGTCAGGCCACCTCGTTTTAGAGTTGGCCTTGTTAGCACACAGCTTACACTTCTGCTCTGGGCAATAATGGCAGAAATGCAGTCGTTAAATTTTAATTATGAAGAAAAGAGGTTCATTATTAGTTGTTATTCCTCATTGTTTCCTAATTATGCTCACTGCATTATAAAATGAAAGACTACATTTCACTTGCATTGTTCTTACTCAGGACTGATGGAGAAGAAAGTCATCTCCTGCTTCTCATTCCTCCTCACACTGCCTCTCCCCTTGTCTGAACTGCCCCTCTGCAAGATCCAATTGAAAACCCAGGAAGTTAAGAGGGAAGACTCTGGAATCAGTGTAGCCAGAGTCTGAACCTTGCCCCTACCACTTCCCAGAGGTCAGACAATTACCTACTATATTAGGTTTGTTTTTCCTTTGTAGAATAGAGATCTTAAAACCTTCTTCCTGGGGTCATAGTGAAGCTAGTAAGGTTACATAAGATAATATTCATAAAGTACCTGGCACATGAGAGATGTTTCATTAAGTGCCAGGTATTTTTATTATAATTTTAAGGTTTAATATCAACTAGAGACTCACATACCAAGCTAAGAAGTCTAGACTGATTGTGTAAGTAGTGGGAAACTCCTGAAGGCTTTTTTAGCAAGGAGTGTCATGTTGGGGGTGAGGGTGTCATGATGGGGAAGGTGAGTATTTAGAATCATTCTTTTGGGAGTTGGTGCAGTAAGAAAGCAACTGAATGCATGAGAGGAAGAAAAGTCAAAGTCCTACAAATAGTTTCACATTACTGGACTTCCTAGGAAATATGTGATTTTTGACTTGTTTCTCTTGTCCTGAAGATGACTTTGCCCTGAGTGCATTGGTACCATGGAGTCACTGTGAGCCTCGGCAGGAAAAGATAGACTGTCTTTAGGGCCACTATTGGGTAAGGGCAAAATAGACAGGGATATGGGGGCCTTAGGCCTGCCCTTTGGATCACATGCACGCCTCTGCAACACCTAGGCCAGCCAAAGACTTTTGAACTTTCTACTTCTCTTGAAGTTAATACCTGCATTTATGTCTAATTATTTGAAGTCTCTGAAATGAAATTCACCTAAAGTGTAGGGAATTGGAAGTTTTGCTTTGAGCCGATACTCTATTTTGGTGTGTGAAGTTCATTTGCTTTTACAGAAAAAAAAAAAAAAGAAAGAAAGAAAGGGAAGAGCTTAAGAATGATTTTTTTTTTTTCATTTGATACTGAGCCAAATGTATTTATTTGGGTTAAAATGTGTAACTCCCAGAACTGATAGAAAATTCACAAGGCTGGGCACACCTCATGCATGGCTTGCTATGGAAATGCTAATGCTGAAGGAAACTGTTATCTGGACTAATTCTCTTTTGAATTAGTCTTACAGTTATATGAGGGAAGCAGGTAGTTACAAAAGCACCAGGCAAACTTATTTTGTCCCTTAGTTAGGTAGGTAGCACTCTGTAGAAAAAATATTTCTCTCACATTTAGAGAGAGGATGGGGCAGGATTCAACTGGTCAGGGAATGGAGCCAAAAAGAAGACAGCAGCTATTTGGATAAAATTAAGGTTTTTCAAAAATCCCACTGATGGGAATCTTGGGATGTTACAGAAGCTCTTGGCAGTCAGCACTCACTGGCCAAGGTTGGGTCCAGGAGCCTGCTATGACATTCCTATTCTGAACAGGTTGCAGCCATTTATTTTAAGATCAGTAAAGTTGTGTTTAGAGTCTGAGTCTCAGGGGTGCTAGCAGGGTGATTTCTCAGGATCTCATGAGGTGGCCATATGCTGGAGAGTGCTGCACTTCTTGTCCTGGACCTCAGCTCTTTAACTTCTGAATCATGTCCTTGTGTGTCTGCCCAGGGTATGCTCATGCAGAGAAAAAGACTCACTTTAGCCAAAGGCCCCAGAAACAAGAACAGACACCTGGGCCTTCCTGGAGAGAGCATAAGCTGGTCACAGAATTGGGGACCTGCCTTCACTACTGGTTTATATATGATGCCTTGGGATGCTACTGGCTTCCTCAAAGGTGTCTGGGCTGAGGATTAGGGCTTCTGTACCCCCTTTGCTTACTTGATCCCAAACTGCTTTCCTTTTTTCTGTTTTATAAACTGGTATTCTACATAAGAGTTTGTTAAAAACATTTGGAAATTATTCTCTTTATTTAAAGAAGTGAATATCTGTTATGAAAGTTTTCTCAATTTAGACTTAAAGTTATTCTTTCTAACTATAAAGGAAATATACATATGACATGGAATATCTTTAAAAACCTAGTCATTCAAAACTGACTACCACTGTTAACATTTTTATATATTTCCTTTTTAACCTTTTTACTTGTCCATATTTTTGTAAGGTTCAGATGGTATTGCATCGACCAGTGTTTTCATTCATGATTATTTTTTTACTTAACATAATTTCAGAAGCAATTTTAATGTGAATGTTTGTACTTAACTATTGTTTTTACTATTATTACTCTTTCCATTACTATTAGAAACAACTTCTTACATAAAGCTTTCCCAAATTTTGTTTTTTTCCTGGGGGTAGGTCTCAGTAATAGCTTTATAAGTTTAAAACACCTGAGTATTTTTAAGGCTTTTAAAACATAACCCAAAATTGTTTTTGCAAAAGGATCATATTAATTTACTTCTCCACGAGCCACTTCTGAAACTGCTTGTTGCATCATGACTTTGCCAGCAGTGGGTATATTTATTTTTATAAAATATCATCTTATTTCTTTGATTATCAGTGAATATTAATATTTTCATATTTATCTGGTTGTATTTTTAGGGTGTTTTTGTAAAAAACAAATCTGGTACTTTTCTTTCCTTTTTAAAAACCCACTTTGCCACTGCAGTGCCTACACATAGGATACAGTTCTTTGGAGTGTGATAGGTGTGAGCACACACATGTGAACATACATTTGAACCAGAGAAATATTTCCAGCTCTGGTTTCCATGCAAAATCTCTGTGACTTTGAACAAGTCCCTTCATCTTAGTTTTAATTTTCTCATCTACAAAAATAGAAAAAGTGATACCAACCTCCCAGAGTAATAACGAAGATAAATGAGATATCCTTTGTAAGGAACTCAGTAGAGTATCTGTTCTATAATAGAGCTCTACATCCCTAATTGTCATTTATTTCATGACAACGTTCAAGACCCCTTAAGAGAATAGCCAATGTTTGATGAACTCTACTCAACAAGCACTGTGCTAAGTAAGTTTTTCACATGTTAACTCCTATTAGCCTCACAATAGCATGTGAGGGAGTTGAAATTATTATGTTTCTTTAGTAGATGAGGAAACTGAGGCACAGAGAGACTAAGAAACTTGACCAAAGTTATAGCATTAGTAAATTCAAAGCTGAGAATTGAACTTTTGACATTGGGTCTCATCCTTTCTCTCAGGTCTCCTGACTCTTGAGCCACGTGGAATTACAGGGTTTTTCCCTAACACATGATGCCCTCTCGCCCCTGTGCCTTTGCATATGGGCTTCCTCCTCTGTGAATAGTTGTCTCTTTCCTTCACATAGAAACCATTGTTCATCTTTTTATATTTGATTTAAATATCCTCTGCTCCATGGTCAGAATCAGCTTTCCCTTATTTTGTGCTCCATTGTCACTTGTACCTTTATCCCCTAAAATATTTGGTCCATTGTGTATGTGCGTGTGTTTGTGTGTATGTGATGTGTGTATAAGAGTTTCACTTAATATGTATCTCCCCTTCTAGCCATTGTACTTCTAGTAGACTTCAACTTATTTCTTTTTATCCCTAATGCTTAGTCTGATGCCTAATAACTAAGAGGTGTCTGATATTTATGTGTTGCATTAAAAAACAAATGGTGGCATTTCAGGCACTGTAAAAGGTTGACAGATGAGAGAGCTGGAAACATTGGTCTTTCTGGAGGCCTTCACACAACCTCTTCTACTTGGGTGCTGTATAGGGCTAGTACTGATATAAGATAACATCTTCCTCTTTTATTGGCTGTTGACCCCTTCTTACATTTCATGGAGAAATGCCTGTGGCCACCAGCTGCACTCCCAGATCACCCAGAGAGCCTCGGCCACACATTCCTGCTTGTGGTGCAGCAAGCCAGTCTGCTTCTGATCAGCTGGCTCTGCACTTGGGCTGCACTGGTAGCCCTGGAGGAGATACATCAATTCCTGTGTGGGCTCTAGGAAACCAGCCCTTTTAGAACTTGCTCACTCTGCAGGGGCAAATGGTTGTACATAAATGTACTAGAGGCGATGCACAACTGACCATAACTGTGTTTGTGTGTGCAAGACAGAGGACAGAATGCAACTCATGGGATTTTTAGGCCAGATGTAGGAGTGAGCAGAGTGTGTGTGCAGTGAAGCCCAGAACTGATTGTGTGGGGCTCAATATTTAAAAATAATGCATTAGCTTCCTATTGCTGCTGTAACAATTGACCACAAACTTTGTGACTTAAAACAGCACACATTTATTTTCCTGCAATACTAGAGACTAGAAGTCTGCAGTGTATTCAGTGGGCCAAAATCAAGGTGTCGGTCTCAGCAGGGCTGTACTCCCTCTGAGGTTCTAGAGAGAGAACCTGTTTCCTTGACTTTTCCTACTTCTAGAGTCTGTTCTCATTCTCAGGCTCATCCAGCCTACCACAAATATGTACCATGGCATGCTAGCTCCACCCTTCTCACCCAAGAGTGAGGTGCAGGGTACATTCATTATGTCATTCTTGTGGTTGACAAGCACCTACTCTGTACTAGTCCCTGTGGTAGGCACTGGAGCCTAAAAAGGTGGTCAGTGAAGATTAATGAATGTGAGTACAATATGACTAATGCTGCAAGAAGGCCTATAAAGAGTAGAAGAGGGGCCATCACCTCTGGTGACAAATGAGGGAAGGGGTCACAGAGCAGTGAATCTCTGAGTTGGTTCTTAATGGTTGAAGCATTTTCCAGGTGGACAACATGCGGGAAGATGGCAGGCAAAGCAAAAGAAACACCAGGGAGTGATGTGCCAGCACAGGTGCACTTGGGACCTCGAAAATGAGAGAGTTGGGTGATATTATCCATATAGCTGGATATGGACTTTACAGATATCTGATTTTCTATGATTCTATAGCACAAGTGATATCTGAATAGTCAGATGGGGCAGTCCGATTTGAGGTATATGCTGAACTGTATCAAGAGTCAGGATTTCTTTATCAATTTGCTGTGTCACCTTAGAGAAATCAGATAGGGCAGACAGGATTCAGTCTTTGACTTGGGGTGCTTGTGGGAGGGTAACTAAGGGGCACAAACCCATTTCTTCTCCCTGGGCCTTTGCTCTCATTGACTATCTTTCCTATATTGTGCCTTTATGCTGCCTGGCTCAAGCATTCTTTGGCTGTTCCAGCTCCCCCTGATCTCTCTCTGAGTCAGCACAAGGTTGAACATTTGAGGGGAGGACAGAGGTCAAAGTCTGTGAAGCCAGACTGCCTAGAACCAAAAGTCTCCTGACCTCTCCATACCTTGTGTTTGTACTTTGTGAAGTGGGGCCAATACAGAAAGTTTATATGTTGTAAAGTGGGGCCAATACAGAAAGTTCAGCCTGTAGGAGACACCCACTATATTTAAGCTGCTATCATCACACGGTTTAGCACTTGAAATCATCCACATTCAGTCTCTAATGGTTTTGTGAGCTAGTTTCTCCCTGTCTGCTTATGAGCCACTTGAGGGCAGTGCTATTAAGATAGTTAATTATTGGGCAAAGAAAATGGACATGTCAAAAATCCCTCCCTTGTCTGCATGTTTGTGAGTGTTGGGAGAGCTCATGACTTCACTTTTAGTTTTATTCTACCAGTGGGGAGATTATTTTTTGAGAAGAAACTGCTAGACAGTGTTTCCAATGCTTCTAGACTTTGGAGGGCTAGAACTGGCTAAAAGGGCCCCAATTTACCTAAGACATTATGTGCAATTCTAATTCAACAAAGTGATCAGTGAAGAAGATGTCATTTTCCCCAGGCCTCCCATTAGCCTTTGGGTGTGGGAGCTGTTGCATCGACAGCAGTCTGATCTCTACCCTGTGCTCCTACAGAGTAGAGTTGCAGCAGGCAGGCTTAGCTACTCCCCTCTCAGTTTCTGGGCATCTCCAAGAGCCGCACGGGTGTTCATTAATGTGCCTCTGGTAGTTTTCACAGAGACCCAGTGCCTGATAGCCCCTTTAGGATGAAACCTGGACTAAGGTACTGATACTGGGGCCCTCATGGGAACATCAATTTCTGCCTATAATGCTGCTACTTCTCGGAGCTTCCACACTATAAAATACACAAGGTATTAGGACCCTTCTGAGTTCTCTCCAGTTCCCAGTGCTCGGAGCTCCCATGGCCAAGAGGATGCTCCTGTGTGCTCTCCTCTGGACCATGCTGGGCCCCACCTTGTGGCCTTGAGATCATCTTTTCACTTTTCTCTCCAGCTCTTCTCCACATATGAGTGGTCAGAGATGAATACCATCTCTCTCTCTCTCTCTCTCTCTCTCTCTCTCTCTCTCTCTCTCTTTCTCTCTCTCTCTCTCTCTCTCCTCCTCCCTCTCTCTGTCTCTCTTCTGTCCTTCCAGATATGCCCGTGTGTTAAGCCTCCTTGGAGATGGTTCCTATGGAACATGCCTCCACGTTCCCCAGGTATGCCCATTAATGCCTGACTCCCAGCAGACAACTCAGCCTGCATACAACTGAGAGTTCAGATCTGAGATTTGGGGAAATAACTCCATTCAAAAGCTCACAGGCAGAGTTTCTGTAAAGATTAGAAATATTTGACCATGAGGCTTAAAGAAAGCAAGGGCCAGAGTTGAAGCAAGTACACAACACTGGGTTTGTGGAGTGACACACCTCCTCTCTCCAGCATTGTTTTACCCACTGAATTAATTGTATGGGGATTAGGAGCCCCCTGGAAGCAATGAGGATAGTCTACAACATGTCAGAGAGGAGAGGTGGGAGCACAGCCAGAAGCTAGATTTCAGAGGAGTCTGCAGGGTCGTGGGTTAGATCCCACCATGAGGGAAGGAGGGAAGGATGCAAGAGACTCAGAATCCAGGAGCTGGTGGGGTGCAGTGGTTCCTGAAGCACTGGGTACCTGTCTCTTGAACTCACCCTTGAGCCTTCCACCTTGTTAGTGTTTCTTATGTAGAGGAACAAAGGCTTATAACTAAAATAAACATGTGAATAAAAATATAGCTTCAAGGGACGCAAACAACGAGGTGTGGGACCTCCTCCCAAAGTGCAGATTGCAGGGAAGTGAAGAAGGAATGAGAGCGGTGCCCAAAGTCTGGTGTGGTAGAAGTAGCCTTTAGCTGATAGCCTTTAGCTGGCAGGCAGGGGTCCAAGGTAGGGTGAGGAGATGGAGAGATGGGGGCAAGGTGAGAGAGGGCCTGAGGGCAAACCACAGCTCCCAGTGTGGAAACCAGGATGGTGAGGGCAATCATGAAGCAGCCCTCATGATCTCCCCCTTGTCCCTCCCTACACCCCACTCTACCCCAGGCAACCCTTATTTCTTAAGTGGGGATTATTTTGTTCTACCTGTGTTAAGAGGTTGTTGTGAGATTCAAATGAAATTAAGATCAAAGAAACTGTTAGGTGCTAAGTGCACAGAAAGCGAATGGGGATTATTAAGGGATTGTAATAGGGTGTCATATTTTCAATTTAGTGGAGAAAGTAGTAGGAAATATATTTTGTTTTGAGAGTGAAAGCTTTTCTTTTTCCATTTTTCATCTGGAAATACTGTGAATTTTAAATAGCATTCATGTCTCCATTCATCCATTCGTTTACTCATTTGTTTATTCAACACCTGCTTGTTATGTCTACTGAGGAACAGACCCTGGGCTAGGTGTGGAGCTAAGCAGGGAATATTGGCTCACATGGTGTTTGCTTCACAAGGATCTCCTCTCAGCTTGGCAGTGAGGACATATGGAAGGTAAGGCCCCAGCCTAAGAAGGTCTCATAGAAAGAGAATCTCTTTCAGGCCCTAAAAGCCAAGGATTTTAGACCAACTGAAATGTTGCATGGTGCTGCACTGCACCTTTTAAGGGCTGCTGACAGCTGTCATTAGCTGAGTATTAGAAAAGGAGCTGTGATAATCACTGCTGAGTGACTACAAACACCTAGGGTCCCCAAAGAATATCCAGTGCATCAGGCAACTTGTTAACTTTTGTCTGGGCTGGGGAGAGGAAAGGGAAATTCTGTCAGTGAGAGCATTTGCTATAGTAAAAACAAAAAATCAATCATATGGTTCTAATTTAATTTTAATTCACATTTTTATACGTGGAGTTCGTTAGAAGAGCTGACATCTCACTGTGAAAATCTATAAGGGCTGAATTGTCCTCGAATTAGAAGATTTTTAAAAGAAGTTCTTTACCACTGGGTTGCAATTTGTTAAAACAAACAGTAGCATAACCACAGTGCAATAGGATGCCAAGATATTACTGGACTCAGCGAAAATCAAGTAATCTTTTTCAGGTTCTATTCTCTCCCAACTAAGCTCTCCAGCAATGTCAGAAAATGACAAATTGCAGGATGAATCTAAGAACAGTGCCTTCAAAAATACAATAGTTATACAAGCCATCTATTGTTAATGAAGAATATAATGCAATTTGCCTGTCTGTAATACAATTATGCAAATCAAAGGAGAAACTATCCTGAAATCTCTTTACATTCCGATTAAAATGAGATAATTTATCAAACAGAATATTACTGATTATGTTTATGTGTTGCACATTAATCCTGTTACAATAATGTATCCTTCTCCTAATGTAATGGATTTGTGCAATCTAACAGAAAATGACTTTTATACTATCCACAATTATAAAAATATTCAAAGCATATCCATCCCAGTGCAATAGCACATGTCTACAACTGTACAATAAACCTATTAAAACAAGCAGAGCTTATGAATGTAACCTTTATCCCAACGAAGACGACAGTACATTCAATTTTATTGTACTCATGCGAACAACTCCATAGATGCTAAATACTAGATTTACTAAGAGTAAATTAGCTTAACCTTCTTTATTTTTTACTTTTATTTTTATTTTTAAGAAAAAGACGACTTTAATCAATGACACTGACATTCCCCCCCTCTATCTGGATCTTTTGGTTGGTCAAATATGATATGATTTTATATGTGAATGATTTCCAGGAAATCTTTCATAAATGAGTTACTATTTTATTCTATTTCTTGGTTAGTGTTCGGACTTGTACGTTTCCATAGGGACAGGAAGCTTACACGGTGTATCGCTTCCCACGTTGTTTGTGTTCATGTATATTGGGAAATATGTGTGCTTTGGATGGGAGTATGGCTTGAGTTGCAGTCATCCAGAGGGGCACATGAATCTCCATTCTTGCACGTACATCAGAGCCAAAAATTAATGAGGAGTATTGTCAGGAAAAACAAGAGCCCAAATAATTGGCTAAGATCTCACTTGTGCTTTCTATTGCCAAGGATAATCATTTTTGCATTTAACCAATCTCTTCTACCTTGACTAGAGTCATTAGCATCTGACAGTGAGTGATAATGTGCTTAAATTTCACACCTCTTGGCCTTGTTTGCATCGTCAACATTTTCCATATGCATACCTTCACACTAGGCATACAGGTTGCCTTAAACAAATGTTTATCTTTTGTGGTAAAATTGTAAATCTCAGTATAATTGCAAGGTCTCAAATTGTTTTCCATGCTTTTAAATACCTGTAAACCAGTTTTGCTTCAGATTATGCCTGAAGTATTATTCTCTATACAATACCAGGGGTTCTCTTATCTTCCCACTTCAATTAGGTTGACCTGCCAAGTTAAAAAAAAGACAAAAACTCTATGAAAGGCAGCCTTTCCACACAACCCAAACCCCTAAACTTCTAAATAGCCTGGTATGCACTCTTTCACATATGCACACAAGGTACAATGGACAAATCTACTAGCCTTGACCTCAACAAGCCAGCATTTGTTGCAAATGTAAAAGAATATTTGTCTTTTTGGAAATGCGGGTGAAGAAGAAAGGGAGGTATCATTTATTGTTTAATAAACAATAGTCATAGAACCTATTGTCACCTAGAGTTTTTGAATGCTTTTTCCATATAGATTATTTAGAAGCGAAACCTTGCTTTTATATCATTTCTATAGGGCGGGCCCTTAACAGCGGTGGAGTTGGAACATGGTCTGCATTGGCTGATAGGTGTTCTCTTCATGATTTATCAGTTGGTTTGGAGAACTATTGACTTTGCTCCCCTGAAATGTAGACTTCCCCAAGTAAAGACATTTGATGAGGGCTATCTGGATAGATTTCACACCCTTGCTCAAGATGCAGCAAAAGAACATCTTCCATTCAGTAAGACTTCTAAGGCCAGAGGAAAGAGATCTGGTAGCTTTGGTGGATCAAAAATGGGAACAGTAGAGATATAGTCATAACAGTGGAAGTGAGAAGTCTGAGGAGACAGCACGTATGGAAGACACCAATCTCCTTGCTGCAGGCCCAGAAAGAGACCATGTCTCCCTTTCAGACCCTAACATGGTTGAGGGTGTACTTAAAGCTTAGGGTCAGAAGACAACGACAATGAGAGAACAGGATTTTGACAGATGGTCCGGGCTCATCGCAACTGTGTCAGGCTGTCTTAATATATTGTAGGCATTATGACTGGAATTCCCAGACCTCTTTGACATGAAGGTGAGCCCGAGAAAACCAATGAAATTGAGCTGACAGCAAACATATCTCTGGTGGAAGATAGAATGATGACATCCTGAGCAGGATGAACAATTGCAAAGAGCCCATTTTTGTATTCAGTAAATATTAACTGAGTGTCAGCTGTGTGTCAGGCAATGTTCTTGGCACTTGGTATATACTGGTGAACAAATAGATATCAATCTCTACTTCATAAAGCTTACAATTTTAGAGAACAGAACAGACAATAAATAAGTTAATGATATAGTATGTTAGTAGGTGATAAGTGTTGGGTAAAAAACAGGAAAGAACAGAGTGAGATAAATCGATCAAGAGTGTGGGAGAAGGAGATCTGCACTTTTAAACAGAATTACACTTTTGTTGTCAAAAGTTTAAAAAATGTATTTGCTTTAAATAAAGCATTTTGTCTAGTTAAGGCTTCTGTTGGATGAGAATATGCAACTAATTTGCATTTCCTTAAATATGTGGAAATTTTGATATCCAGGTCCTTTAGGGGCTTGTTGTCAACTGGTACCTACCTAGAGTTTACATATACAATGAAGATATAAGAAAAAAATCTCTATTCATTATTTTCCCAGTTATTCTCTTCTGCTTTGGACAATAATCAGTATTTTTAATTGGAATAAAATAATTCATAATTGGTATTACTTGAGTATACTTAACTGAGGCAGTTTTGCTAGGTTTCTTTAGAGGAAAAATTGTTTAGGGACCCCAAGAGATAGCACTAGAGACTATATATGTACCCAAAGGTACACAGAAAGTTCAGTTTCTTGGTGGAATTTTCTATTTCATTTGAGAATGCTCATCTTGCCCTGTACCCTTGAACCAGACTAATTATCCAACTGTGTAAGCTGCTGATGCCTAATCAAGTCGAGACCAGTGGAAAGTTCAGATGCTGCAGAGGGCCACCTTGTCCCTCACTGAGCATGGAGACACTCATTTCTCCAGCTGCTGGTAGTATTGGCAGTGTCCAAGGTCATAGTACCTCCTGGGGATGCGGGGAGCCCTCTCTAGTGTTTGGTCAACCAGAGGGCATCATGAATGCCTGGACCCCTTGCCCCCAAAAAGGACAGATATGATGGTCTATCTGAGCTCCAGAGCACCCCATGGCATCGGCTGAGGTCCCTGTTGGAACAGTATCAAATTCAACACTCTACCACCACCTTTGCTTCTCTCCCTCCCTAGTAAGTTTCTTGCATGCAAATTGCCTTCTCAGAGTCTGTTTCCCAGGGAACTTGATCTAAGAAACTTTATTTTAGCTTAAAAACAGAGATCAGATGCAGAATCAACAGTTCATACTGATTATGTCCTTGTACTTACACTCAATTCCATTATCTTTCTGCCAATTTCTGATCATTTGTCTCTCTCCTGTATACAGTTTCACTCTTTCCATTTGGACTGCTTCATGGCTTCAGCTTCCTGAGTTTTAACCTCTGCTCTTACCGATTCTGGCTTTTTCTCTAACCCCTTCCCATCCATTCTAGCCTCAGTTTACCAGGACCTAACCCTAAGGGCCTGCTTTCCTTCTCCCTCCATCCTGAGCATCTTACTTCTGGAATCACCTTCTCTTACAAGTCACACAGCACTCCTTTCATCCAGTGGTGAGGCCCTTAAAAGCCTTATGAGGAAAACATTAGGATACAGTAACCGTGAAATTATGGGCAACTCACAATAGTAACAGGGTTATTTCCTTACAGACGCTGGTTGAGTTTATGTGCACATACCAGTCTTCAAAACACAGTGTACTCTATAGAAAAGTGCAACAATTGTGGTTTTTAATGATAATATTTTCATGATGATGGGCTTGGATTTGAACCCTTGGCTCAGAGGGTCATAACTGACTTAAAAATATACTTTGATTTTCCTTTATATAATCTGCCTCTTAGTATAATATTACCACAGGGTTTTGTAGGCACGGTTTTTCTTTTGTTATTTATTCTAAATGAAACACCACTCCACTCTGAGTGACTTTTGGTGCCCCTTAATATCTCAGGAATTCTTTTTAGTGCCTGTCTGTCTAAAATTATCCATGGCTCCTGCACGGGTGGGTAAAGTTAGTGCCTCCAAAGAGTTATAAATCCAGTGTCCCCACTGAGCCCATTGTTTTAGGTCCAAAATGTATGAATTGCAGCCCCAAGATTTTTCTTTATTCTTTGTTATGAAATAGGTAACCAGATCTCGTTGAATGAAAATCCTCCTTCGAAGACTTTCTGGCATCCGACTCCACTTTCAACTCTTGCAAACCTTATTTTGGAAAATGGTCATTTATAACATCAACATTTCTAGATCATGTTTTAAAGACGGTTACAGGCGTTTGGAGTAACCACATGCCAAAGCTGTCTACTTCCAATCTCATAACCCCCTAGGTTGAAACCAGAGCGAAACTTCTAGACAGGCGGCCAAGAGCTGAAAAACTCTTGGGGGATATTTATAATCCCCAAATTCAACCAAAATTGTTTCCACTCAAAATTAATACTTGGAAACAGATTTTGAAGCCCAAATTTAGATTCTGCCTTCAGTTTCTTGGTTCGTCGTGGAGCCAACTGTTTGAAATAAATGTCTTTGAAACTGATTGGACATTAAAATGATTGTCTGTTACATCGAAAAGATAAATAACACAAAATATTTAAAGAGATGACCCTCTTAATCCCAGAGCTCTCATAGCCAAGGACCATGGGTTGGCTGACGTCCATAGTGAGAAAGGGTTGTTACCAAGCATGTAGACTGGACCTCAGTTCACACATATGATTCCTCTGCAGCTCGACTAAAAGCCTCTGTTTGGTGAATGCAGTTGTAGTTCATATTTATGGGGGGGAATGTGATATGCTGGAAAGCATTTTGGCCTTGGAGTTAGAAAATCTAGGTTCAAAGTACTGCTTTATCAGTTCCAAGTTGTGTAATCTTCACAAATCATTTAATGTCTTGAAATCTCAGTTTTTCCATATGTAAAGCGAAGCTAACCAGCCTTACTCTGACTCCTTCTTAGAGCTGTTAGAGGCTCAAATGAAGAAATACGTGGGAAAGTGCTTTGTCACTATTAAATGTATGGTGTTACTGTGTGATTCTATTTTTTTTTTTTTACTTACTTTTCAAATATCAACAACGCTTACAATTTCAAATCATAATATCAGAACTTACTTAATCAGTAAATTGTTGTGAAAAGGGAAGCATAAATACGAAAGAAACTGATTTCTCATAGAAGACGCTCTGTCTTGGGCACTAATTAGGGCATTGTCTTTATCCTCAATACCTAGAGAGACTTTTCTTTTTTCAGAGTGTTTCCTAGCAGCTACTCATCACAACCAATTTTAAATGTTTAAGCTTTTTATTATTAATTTATTTCTTTATTCATACATTTCACAGAAATGTATTGAATGTTAAGATCCATGCAAGGTTTTATGTTAAGATTGTCAGACAAAATAAATCTGAATTTCAGATAAACAACAAAAAAATTTGATGATTAAAATAATGATCATACTTTAAATTTATACTCATACTTAAACTTAACTGTGAAGTATTGACAACAAAGCCAACGTTTCTAAATACTGTGTTGGCCAAATCTAAAAAAGTATTGCATGGGACATACACTAAAAAACTATTTACTGATTCTATAAAGTTAAAATCTAACTGGGAATCCTATCTTTACGTTTTCTAAATCTGGCAACCTTATCTATGTGCTAGGAATGTAATAGTCCCTGACTGCAAGTAGCATTCATCCATGCAGTAAGACAGACAACAAAGAAGTGAACAAAGAAATAAGATAAGTATTATGAAAATAAATAAACCTACATTAGAAAGTACTGATATGAGGTGGTCTTATTTTTAATTAGGTGGAAGGGAAGGCCTCTTTGGGGAGATGACTCAAAACAAACTTCCAAAAGCTGTGGTAAACTACTTGAAGCTACAGGGGAAGAGCACCCAAGCAGAGGACATAGCACATGCAGAGACTCTGGATGGGAGTAAACTTGGCATATGTGAATAACAGTGAGAAGGTCATGGGACCAGAGCCTAGTATAAGAGGAAAGGGTGGTATGAGATGGGGATCAAAGATCCAATATGAAGCCATATGTTATAGATAGCAACTTGTAGGCAGAGGTTTGGTTTTAGTTTGGGTATGATGGGGAGTTATGGGATGGTTTTAAGCAGAGTAGTGACTCGATTAGATTAACAATAAAACTATAGATGCTATGTGGGGAAGACACTGTAGAAAGGCAAAGTGGAAACAGGATGAGTTAAGAGCTTATTGAGGGAGTCTCAGTGAAAGGTAATGGAAGTTTGGACCAGGACTGAAGCAGAGGAAGTTGGGAGAAATGCTTGAAGTCATAACATATTTCAAAGTTTGAGCCAGCAAGACTTACTGTTGGGTTTGACATAGAGTGTGAGGAAATGTTGTCATGAGCAATAAAATGAGTGGTAGTGCTATTTACTGAAATGAAGAAAAAGCTCATTTGAGAGGAAATGGAGCAGTCTAGTTGGACATGTTATATATGAGATGCCCATTAAATATTCATTTGATGGCAGTGGAATATGAGGGTGAGAATAGAATAAGGTGAGACCAGAGAAATAGCAAAAAATAGCAAAAGCTATGCCATCCAGGACCTCATTGACCATAATAAAGAATATGAACATTATTTTCATGTTACAAAATATCAACAAAAGATTTTTAAAAATATGTAAGTGAAGTAATTTAACTTTCACTTTAAAGGATCACTTTATTGGATGGAAAATAATTGGTGGTGGTGGGGAATTAGCACTATTAGCTTAGAACTTCTCAGCTGAGAAATCTTGCTTGAATTCAGATTCATTTTCAGAATGTATAAAATAAGATTCTCAGTTTCTAACAAGTTCATGATGACATGTAAAGTTAGTTGTTGACCTTACTTTTAGTAACAAGGTGTTAGGAGACTATTCAAAATAGAACTGGTGAGAGATGATGGTAGCTTGGACCTTAAGGTGGTGGTGGACATGGAGAGAAGCATGCAGATTTGAGATATAATTTGGAGGTAGAATTGATAGGAGCATTGATGAAGTATATGTGAAGGTTAAATGAGAAAGAATAATAGAAGATGACTTAGATTTCTGGCTTGAACAACTGGATGGGTATTAGTGTTGTTTATTGAAGTATAAAAGGCTGGGTGGTACAGGGTTTTTTTGTGCGGAGGGAAAATGAGAAATTCCGCTTTGGACATGTTAGGGATGAGATGCCTATAAGACAATTAAATAGACATGCCAAGCAGGTAGTTGCATATATGAGTCTGGAATTCAGAGTAGAACTCTAGCCTTGAGCATAAATTTGTGAGTCAGAAACACATACAGAGTATTAAAAACCATTGGACTAAACGTGCTAACCTAAGGAGAGGGTATAGAAATAGAAAAGACAATGCTCCAAGACCGCTGAATGCAGTGCAGTTATGGATATCATACTCAGGAAAACTCTAGGTAAACTACATAGATCAGGGGTCAAAATCTTAAAATTCCACCAATACCAGGCATGCCAGGTAAATGAAAAAAGGAGGATGGCTATAACACAATAGGGAATGGTGAGGGCCATGGATTACAGAAGTGTGTATGAATCACCTAAATGGGTAGATACCATCCCACTCCTCCTGCTGATTGATGCCAAGCAGTAGGGTTAGACCCTCCAAGTTTTCAAAAGAGCAGGAATTCCAAATTATTTATGAGAAACTCTTTAAGTGTTGGCAACCAAGCCAATGTTTTCAAATATGTTAGCCAAATAAAATATGTCAGTGGGATGGACCTAACCCATGAACCATAGTTTGCAGCCTTCTGATGTAGACCCTTGAAGATATCAGATTTAACATTAGCCATTTGGATTATTAGTGGGGAAAGGGGGGCAGCCTGGAAGGTCTATGACATGGAGAAATGTATAATTGTCCTGAGATGCCAGTTTGAGTCATAGTCAATGGATTTGTAGAGTTAGTGAGTGACCCTAACTAGGCACTGAGTACCCACATTGAAATAGGACTTTGTAGTTCTGTACTCATTGCGATGTATAATTCTTATGAAGCAAGAAAAGCGAACTCAGTGTTTTTGCAAAGAATGACAACATATAGTTTTAGTTTAAGTTGTAAGAGGTGAACATTGTGAGTGGAGGGACTATGTATAGGAAATATGTGGTTTCTGTTGGAAATGTGTTTCAGGAAAAAGCCAGCAGCCTAGATAAAATTTTCATGGTCACAAATTTGGAGGTTTGGGAAGGTCTCTAGATGTTTCTCAAGGGAATATTCTTGAGAAAGATTTCTCAATATGGAAAGGGAGATAATGTGTGGTCTAGCTGAATACCAGGACAAATCAAAAAACCAGGAAAACATCTATTTGTTCTCTAATGGTAGCACAGGTCTTCTCTAAACTGGGTCCTCAGGTGAAAAGAATGACATTCTTAGAAAGAAGACACTTAAATTTGGTAATAAGTATATATGTATTTTCATGCTTGTAAATCTTTGTTCCTCTAGGTCACAGCAGCCTTTGGACAGAGTTAAGGGTATGCATAATAAATGCAATTGTTTTTTACTTAGGGTGCTCCAACCAATTTCCCTACATGATATCTAAGCCCTTCTTTATTCCTTCCAAGTTCTTTAAGTATATATTACACATCAGTACACAGATGGGTCCTCTAGTTAACATCAATATTCCTGTTATTTGCTCTTCACCATGTGATTTAATGGCCAGCTCCACTGGCAAAAGAAGAGGCTAAGAATGAGCTTGCCACTGTCAAGAAGAGGCCAGTGAAAATTACCATTTCTGCCCCCTTCACTCAGGAGAATTATTCTCTCAGTCTCACTTTCCTCATCTGTAAACAGAAATAATAATACAGATTTTATAGGGGCAATAGTGCCCAGTGTAGTACTAGTTTTCACTAGGTGCTTAATCATTTTCTCTTCCTCCATGGCTCCCTCCTTATTTTCGACATCTTGGGATCTAAATTGTACATCTCCCAATGTTTTGTTATTTTTTCCAGGGAGCCAAGGGTAGAGGAGGATGACTCTGGAGTTCTATCCTAATATCCCAGAATTCTCTAGATGAGAATGCACATTTGAGTGTCTTTTTTTTCCTGGAAACCATGACCTTTGCTACATTTAATAAATCAATTAGTAAGTATGGCCCATTTATTCTATAAACTTTTACTTACTTACCATATGCTCAGGGTAAGACATGCTGTTGGTCCATGAGGGGCTAGCCATCCAATGGAGAAGATCTGACTTGTAAACAAGAAGTGCCATAAAGCATCACAAATATGTATTGGGTGGCAGATGTTGAAGTTAGATCACCCACACATCTGGGAAAAATATGGATTGCGACATTTTCTGAACAATGTCTTCCCCCAAAACTCTAAAAGTACTCAGCATTCTGGTGTTCTTGTGTTGCCCTCAGACCTGTTGAGGTTCATCTTCCTTGCAGCTGGGTTAGCCCCTCTCCTAATGTAACAACAGAGAAGGAGACTGTGTGAATCACTAGGCTCAGTCTCTCTGAATGTCACATAGTGGTGTCAACCTATGTGAATCTGGTTATATCGAGGGACAGAGAAGAATACACCAGCTGGTCTCAAAGAAGGAAGAAGCTAGCCTCTGTCAGAAGGGGTCAGGGCTGGAAACTTGGTACCATTTGGTGAACTGAACATATGACTTCCCTTCTGATGGTTCCTGAGGGAAATGCTGCTCTCCTGGCTGACAGGGCTGGGAATGAATGGCCTGCATACTCCTGTTTTCACACAGTACATCAGATCTAAGTGAAAGGTTTGTGCTGCTGCCAAGAGCAGAAAATGATGGCTCAGCGTCACTTTTGGAAGAGAGGATGCTTTAAAGCAGATCCTGGCTCCCAGAGAGCTTTGGATGAAGCTGAGACATTCACCCAGGGCCTCCCAGGACATCTGGTCTGCGAGGCCCACCCAGTGCCACCCCTCCAGGCAACTCTCAAGGCTGGAGGATGTCGCACATGCTTCAGACATCTGGGATGTTACTCAGATACTTGCCTTCCACCTCCTAGTGAAGAGAAATGTGTTCTATAAACGAGTTTAAATAAAAATAAAATCTGGTCATTTATCTGAGCAAGCATAGCACAGGCTGCTTTTCATTGGCACTTCTAGGGTCTTAATACAATTGATCTTTGTCTAGCCTGACCATTAAGCAGGTCACTCTGAACTTGTGCCATGGCACAGCTGTCAATAAAGGTGAATGCTCAGCAATTTCTTCTGGACTACAACCTGCACCACAGACTCCTTTGCTTTGCCAAATTTGAGCTCTCATCCAGGACTATTGCTAGTGGTCTTGCATCCTCTGATCCACACTTCAGTCTTGCTTTTTACTCTCCATTCTGCCCCCTCTGGTGCAGACAGACATTGCTTTCCTTCTCAGACACACTTCACCCTCTGGTCTCTTTTCTTCCTCAACTGTCTTTCTTTCTCACCTCCATCAGTGACACTTTCCTTTCTTGACAGTGAATGCTCCAGGATTTCCTTGTTACCTGTCCTGCTTGGACTTGATTGTTGAAGCAGCCTCATTCTTCCAGATTCTTTCCCCTTCTCCTTAAGTAATAATATGGATAAGTCCTTATACCCTAAGTTCAGCAGGTCCAAAATTAGACCACTAAGAGCCTGGATAGCAACTAGGCATGGAATGCAGACACTGTGATGCCAGTTCTGAAATCTGAAATATGAATTCTTATATAAATTTTCCATTAAAATATTTTGTTAATATTTATGCATGTTAAAATCTCTAATAATGTTAAGGTTGTGATAAAACACAGTACTGTCCTGTTCCACTCCTCTACCACAAATAACTCTATAGCTGCTTTGGCATTTAATCTATTTCTTAATTTATCAGTTTTTAACATTATCTGCCAACCTCTAACTTTCTATTATAGTAGTTACATCCAGCTTTGCCCATGGTATTTGAAATTTCAGTTATGAGTCTTGATTCTTTTACATTCATTATACTTTGTACCAGATGAGCCCTAGGTCTCTTCATATCTGGAGCATTTTCTTAATTTCCTTGATAATTTTCTTTCCTTTAATTTATTTGTTCACTTTTTCAGAAATTTCTATCATTTGAATATTGGAACTTTTGGATGAAATCTCAGACTTTCTTAGATCTTCTCTTTCTGCATGATTTTCTCATTTCTACGCTGATTTTAACCAGCTTAGTTAACCTGGCCTTTGCTTCCTAGAATTCTCTATCAACTTGGCTGCCCTGGAACTACATTTCCTCAAATCATCTTCTCTGTATGGTTTGGAGTTGTAACTGGCCCAAAGAGATATTGTATGAGATGTGGGAGGTAGACACAAAGCAGTAGTCTTCACCTGCTGGAGCTCATGGTTTGAAGTGGTGGGTGGTGAGAAACAGACAGAGATGCCAGCAGATTTCAGTTTGTCTTCTTCCCCGCTTCACACATTCTTCCACTGTCTGTGTCCAACTTCTTTCTGCTAGTGTTGGCTCTGCTGCCCAACAGTGACCTCAGGCCAACCACCAGATGCTTAGCTGCAAACTCACTAATTCAGGAGCTGTGAAGGAGCAGCAGCCTTCCATGGACTTTCATCCCAGTAACCCTTCACAGTCTGACTCCAGAAGCTGAAGGTGCCCAAAGTTTCCACTTTGTCCATCTGTACTAGTGCTTTAGGAGGGTTGGTTAGGGGCTGTTCCTGGGTCCCCTAACTCCCCTTCCAAGACTTTATTTCCCCAGTTCCTCCTACAATGTGTAAATTTTAAATCCCTATTAAAATTTCTCTCTTTTTTTCATAATAGTTATAGTAACTATAACTAATAGCCTATATTATTAAATATTTTACTTTAGCTAGTCTAGGTTCAATTTCCAGGTATGCTTTCTTATTCTCCGATTGTCCCTTTGCTGTTGTAGCTGTTTCTGTTAAAAATGTATTTACTGGGTTAGAGTCCTCACCAAATTCAGGTCCTAACCTCAGGATGCAAGCTTATTTTAAAATAGCATTTAAAAAATGTAATTAGGTAAATTAAGATGAGGTCATACTGGATTAGGAAGGGCCCCAAATCCGATGACTGGTATGTTAATAAGAAGCCCCTGTGAAGATACAAAGAGAGACACATATAAGAAGCCTGTATTATAATGGAGGCAAAGATCAAAGCGATGCTGTTACAAACTTATAGATACCAAGGACTGTCAGTAACCACCAGAAGCTAGGAGCCAAGTATGGGCCATATCCTTCTTCAGAGCTGTCAGGTAACTTTTGATACCTGGATTTCAGACTTCTGGCTCCTGAATTCTGAGATAATAAATTTCTGTATTATAAGCTACACAATTTGTGGTAATTTTTTTGTGACAGCCCTAGGAAACTAATATAGTATTATTTCTTCTTTCAGACTATTAATTATATTTAAAGATTACTTCTGATTCCTATATTCTATTTCCTTCAGGTTCACTCTTCTTCTTCTTCTTCTTCTTCTTCTTCTTCTTCTTCTTCTTCTTCTTCTTCTTCTTCTTCTTCTCCTTCTCCTTCTCCTTCTTCTCCTCCTTCTCCTCCTCCTCCTCCTCTTCCTCCTCTTCCTCCTCCTCCTTCTTCTCCTTTTTTTTTTTTTTTTTTTTTTTTTTTTTAAATTCGTTAGTTTTTTGTCTCTGACTTTTCTGTTGGTGATTTCCTCAAATTACCGGTGATGGCTATTTGGGTTTAGGAGTGGGGCACTGCAAATTAGTTGGAGGTCTGTGTATCAGGTGTAACTTGTTAACTAATGGGCTTCTCTGTTAAGCAGCGAGCCACCATTTTCTCTAAGAGAAACTGCTGATGTCAGTCTGCAAATGTGGCATTTTCATGAGACCAGCTTGTTTCAAGAATTACCCTCAAACCTCCTTGGTTGTAATCATAAGCCAAGCTACTGGAATTTTTCAAATGGGAAAGGAAAAAAGTGTTGGCAATACTTCCATTGGTGGACAGATTCTCACTCAATTCTTTTATTTTCAGCCCTATGTTCCAGTGTCTACCAAATCAAGGCATGCTTTTTGCCCTAAAGTTTTTAGCTTCTCAGATTTGATTTCCCCAAAGACAGAGCCACAGTCACTGGCCAAAGGGTTTGGCAAAAAGGAAGGGATGGTTTCCTGTCTGCTCAGGTGTTTGGAGGCAGGAGCTCCAAATATTCCATAGGCAACTGTCCAATCAATTATACTGTGTTCAGTCTTACACCTCATGGCTTCATTATGAGGTTTCATATACAGAAGCTCTGAGCCTTTCCAAGGGTGTTCAGGGCAAACTGGGACCATTTTAGTTAGTGTAATCCTCCACTGGCCCCCAGGCTGAGCTTCCTCCACCCAAAGTCAGTTATCACTCTTCCATCTTCCTCTAACGTCTGTCAAAACCTCCTGTCTTCTATTATCTCCTTCCAGGTTTTTTAGTCATTGTGGCCTAAAACCTTTCTAAAATTTTCTTTTGCTGTTAATTTTATTGGGTAGGAGAGAAACTAAATGCATATGGGTCAGTCAATCACGTTAAATAGAAAGCACCCTTTCAATTTTCAAACCATAGCTCCATATCTTAAAACAAAACAAAATGCAAGTCAAACAAAGAACAATTAGGGCCTTATTTAGCTTGTGTATATTTCAATCTCTGCCAGGGGCTAACTGTGGAGGTAAAAACAAAGACTGTGGTCTAAAGCTGCCATAGTGATGACATCTAGAAATATCAAGGGAATCAGAAAATATCAGGGAAAAAAAAACTGAACAGAGAGGGCAAACGCAACATCTGCAGGAGGCAGAGGGACAGCAAGTACTTTCCTGGCCAGGACCTAACATCAGCCGACTTAGCACTTAACCTTCCATAGAAAGTGAGGGAGTTATGAGCCCCAGAGTGTTGTACAGTCCTCTTGGCATGAGGTTTTTAAGAGACCATATTAGTTATCTATTTCTGCATTATGAGTTATCCCAAAATTTAGTGGCTTAAGCAAATACTTATCATCTCTGTGGGCCAGGAATTTGGAATCTGTTTAAATGGCTCTGACTTAGACCAGAGGTCAGCCAGGGCAATAGTCATAAGAAGATTTTCCCATGTGGCTGGAGGAGCCACTTCCAAGCACACTCATGTGTCTATTTGCAAGAGAATACAGTTCCTCTCTGGTCATTGGTTAGAGGCCTCAGTTCCTTACCTGTGTGCCTGTCCCCTGATGTGGGACAGATTTCTTCAGAGTGAGTGATACCAGAGCTCAAGCAAGAAGCTGTAGTACCATTTATAACCTAGTCTCCAAAGTCAAACGCTGTCACTCTGTTTTATTTTATTTGTTAAAAATGAGTCACTAAGTTCAGGTTCTTCATGGGAAGAGAAATTAGGCTCCACTTCGAAGGAAGGAATGTAAAGGAATTTGTGGACATTTTGAAACCACCACATGGCCCCATTTTAATTACTTTTTCTTAAAACCTCTTCTCTTTCTCTCACCTACCTTATCTCTCTGGAATGTGTGTTTTCTGCTTAGAGGCACCATTGATTTGGAGAGGTGGGAACAAATTTATGTCAAGCAGATTTTCTTATAATTCTTAAACGGTTGTACCTTCAAAACTCCATGAGGTAGATACCATCCTCAGTTACAAAGTTTATTTATTCATTCAACAAATATTTTGGCAGTATATGTGATATTTCAGGCACTGTGCTGGATGCTGGGGTACAATGTTGAACAAGACTTGGTGTCCAATCTCATCTACCCTAGAAACATGGGGCTTCCATTCTTGTGGTGGCAGGGTGGGGGGAAGTCAAGATATGTGCCCAAGGTTACACAGTTCATAAGTCACTCTGTACTACCCTCATAAAAGAGGAGAGATGAGGGCAGAGAATGAGGGAAAGGGAGAAGGGTTTCTTCTTGGCTGCCCAGCACTGTTCCCTGCCTAGAAGAGGAAGCAAGGATGTGAGGAGGATCCTCAGTCAGGGAGGAGGCAGTATATCTATCCGAGCACCCACTGGTTTGAGGCTATGGGGAGCAGAGGGACAAGAGCCCTGACCCCACTGCCTTCAACCCAAGTAGCTAGCAATCTGGGTCCTTGGAAGGAGCAATGAGCCAGATGTCTGAGGACAAGGATGTTTTTCAGGTTTCCTCATCTTATCTGTGCAGACAACTGTCTCTTCTGCCTCTCATAGGACTTGGTCGTCCTTTTTCAAGTCACCTCATCTAAGGACTGAGCAACTTGTGACCTGGAGCCTCAGTCAGGGAATCAAGGTAGGTCCAGATGCAAACATGCTTGGACATTCAAGGATAAGCTTATGACAAGTTTGGAAACAAAACTTGGATCATATCAGGGGTTTGGAACAGGGACTCAAGCAGAAGCTAGCAATTTTGAAATCCAGAGGTGAAAAGGAGAAAAGAACACTTGAAATTCCAGATGGGGTGGGCCAATTCTTGAGCTGCTGGAGCCTGGGTGGCTGTTGGGAGCTTTTCTGCTCTGTTGCGGTTGTAATTACAGCATCTGAAAGCTTGCGTGACATTACTAATTTTAGAGAAAATGGGACACTGATATCTGTAAGAACACTCAGGCTCAGGTTGCTGATTAGTGCTTCCACATATCGCAGAATCAAATCCAGAAATGGTGTAGGCATTAGGAAATATTATTATTAGAAGAATGTTCGTACCGATGAAAATGAAAAATGTAAATGCCAACTCTTTAGAGAGGTTTAGAGAGATTAATTGGAATAATAAAACAACTGGAAGTCAAATTGGTTATGGAACTGTGCTTCGAAATGATGAATTCTATTTGAAGTCTGTTTTCCTTTGGCACATTCTTTTTGGGCTAAAATATAAAAATAAATTAGTAAAACATAGCTCCATAATTGAGCTTCTTAAATCCATGAAGGACTGTATAATATGGAATATTCTGACCAAGTGTTTCCTAATTGTTGCAGGAAGATAAATTTTTTAAAAGGGAAAAAGCTGTAACATGTAATAGAAAGTGTAGGGCAGATACATGGGCAAACCTATGAGCAGAAAGCAAGACACAGAAATTGGTTATCAAAGATCACTTAGGAAGAAAATTTTATAGAGGAGTTGAAGATGCTCACTTGAAAACAGAAATAATTGGATGGTTTTAAGACCACGACTAGAAATAATATCAACAAGAATAAAGTTGAGATGACAAAAACGAAATGATGGAGTTGGAGATGAGATGTGAACAATATTTAGGCCTCGAAAGAATAATGCAAAGGTTTACTTGTTTGTTTGACTAAAACACAGAGTAATTCACATGAAAAGAGCTGAAATTAATCCTTATTTTTAGGGATAATGACCCAAAACAAATTTGACCCAAAATGTGTTATATCACATAGATGTGGGCTAAAATCCTACCATGTCCTCTGACATTGTAGTGTTAATAATGCAGATTTATAGTTTATATGTTTAACTTCCAAGAGCACTGAGAAGAATATGAACTTTGAAGCCGAGCAGAGCTGGGTTTGATCTGTGTGACTTTGTCCACACTTTACTTCACCTCACCCCTTGGTTCCTCTGTGTAAAGAGGAAAACAGTGTTAACATTTCAGGATTTCCATGACTAATGAGGCCACATGTGTACAGCATCTTGGAACATATTACACACCTGTGAGTGCTTCTTCTTTTCCTTTACTTGAAAGGAAAAGTATGTGCAAAAGGGAACTTACAGTGTGCTATGTTGCCCTCACCTAAGCTTCTGGGCCACAAGCCTCAGGTCTGACACCTAAGGTTTATACCTTGAGCATGGCTCTTGAAAGATCAGAACTTGTTTTATTGGACTGTTCATGGACTCAGGGAAACTTTACATGGAATCCTGCAAAATGTTTTGGATTCCATGCTGAAGATATTAAAGGGAAGTTATTAGAACAATTAAGCTAAAGCAGAAATATGTATTCAATATCTGTGTGATTCCTACACAATAAATCAAAGTTACTGATAAGACTTTAATCATATTTTATAAAATATTTGTGGAAAGCTTGGCTTTAGCCCTTAATAGCTGTGTGACCTTTGGAAAGTCACTTAACTTCTCTTATCGTCCATTTTCTCAGCTCTAAAATGGGGATAATAAGAGTATCCACCACACACAGATAGTGTGATGACTGAATGAGATGAAGAGCTTAGCAGAGTGCCTGGCACAAATTGGGAATTCAATCAACACCAGATAAAAGTTACAAAATTAAACATGTAAACAAAATCTTTGTCCCTCTTAAAGAGTAAATAGGGTTTATGCCTGAAACTACTAGCACTTGGTGACTTTTGGCTTTCAGCCCTGGCCATATAATTAATCACAGTACAGTGAACTCTCGATTATCTGCACTAGTGAAGGGCACAGGCGTGGATAATACAAAACAAGGGGCAATCTAAAAGTCATTTATATCTTTGGCTTTGGAATGAAATCAGAGAAAGACACGTGTGCGCGCATGAGCACGTGCATGCACACGTGCGCGCGTGCAGACACACACACACACACACACACAACACACACACACACACCCAGAAACACATCTCATGTTCTGTCTTGGCAAAGGCTTCTCAATTGGAATCTCTATTAGCCACCAGAAGTTTTCTAGGGACAGAGTATGGAGAAAGGTACGTTTGGCAATTAACAAAGAAGATAATGTATATATAAAGCACTTTTAAAATTTTAAAAATACACATTGTATGCAAATAGAATAGACTGACCATGTACTTGTCTGCTGCTCCACACCACTCAACTGAAAGAAAAATTTCGAGCTAATCGAAGATATATGATTCACTTTTATACTCCTCTAAAACATTTGACAAACATAGTGTTTGCACATAGTAAGAAGTCAGCAAGCATTCAAAGTGTGAACTGGTGTCTTTTAGGGAGATTTCTGTTTAGGTGAGTGTTGCATTTGGTCCTGGGACAGAGGACTCTCAGAAAGCGCATGACCAGCTCCATTTCACCCAAGATGGTTTTCAGCTTTTACCTTCTTAAGATTCATGCCACCTTCTGAAGAGATTAGTTCTTTTAATGAAATATATGACAGTGACAGTGAGGATGGAGAGGGTTGGAGACCAAGAAGGTAGAGTCTTAGAACTGTAATGTTAAAAGATTTTCAGAAAATCCCAGACTAAAGCCCCACACATTGAAACTTCATTCACTTAACTAACATTTGTTTAGCATCTCTTGCAGGCCAAGCATGGTGCTAAATACCAGGGAAATAGATATACATGCTCTGTATTAGAATTGTATAGGTCTGTTTTACCTCCTATACTCAGCCCTTTGAGGGCAAGAACTGTATCTTGTTTATCTTTGTGTCCCTAGTCTCAGTACAATATTAGCCACACGCTAAGTACTTAGTGGATGAAAGAACGAAGAAATGAATGAGACATGGTGTCATTCACTCAAAGAACTTATCTCTCAGTAGGGGAGGCAGCATGTCAGTAAATGTTTGCTGAACAGTACATGTGATTCTGTTACCAGAGATTTCTCAGAAAATGAGTCTTCATCTGTTTGTGTGGTCTGGATAAGGCTTACAGAGGAAGAAATAAATGCAGGACAGGGGTCTTGATAAAGGCTACCATTTAGCTGGGAGGAGAAAGAAGAGAAAGACATTCCAAAAAGGAGAAATAGCCTGTATGATCTGAGGAGAGCATCTGTGTGGAAGAGGAGCAGGAGCAGAACATGGGAGGATGGGCAGGAACCCAAGAGCCATTTAGCCCCTAGTTCTTATTTGTGCATCATCGTGGATTCTTTTAAAGGCTGACTGTTTGAACATTCTCCTGCGCCTATCCAAAGTATAGGTGCATAATCTTCCCAAAGACAATCTTTTCATGCCTTTCCTTTGCTCAGTGGCACCCAAAACAGGTCAGGGCATGGAGCACACAGTCAGGTCTGTTTGGCTGGACTACTGATTCTTGCCAGGAAAGGGTCATCTATACCTCATGCTCTGTTTTTTAGCTACCAGTTTTATAGGATTTTGATAAAAATTATACCTTTTGTCTCTATCTTTCTCTTTCACTCATTCATCCATCTATCCATCTACCCTACCCATCCATCCATCCATCCATCCATGATTAAGAATGGCAGTCACAAAGATGACTTATTAAAAAATGTATGCTCATTGATCAAGAGAGAAGATAGCAGAATTTGGGTCTTCTAAGACATGCATTGGCGGATGCCACCTGTAAGGGTTTAACTGCTTGATTTTCTTTTCTTCATCGAGTCCCCCCCCCCCCGCCCGCTTGAATAAGATGTTGACATTCTTTTATCAGGATTCACTGATGCTAGATAGCTAAACTTTCCATTCAGAGATGTCATCTTCAATGGTAACAACCCAGCCAGTGCGTGGGAGAGTAAGAGGGTGTGAAAGAAGTTGCCCCCTTCTGTTTATCTGAGACCTCCTGGAAATCTGATGCATCCCCTTTCTCTCAGTTGAGTCATGAGGCTTTCTTAATATCCGCCCCCAACACTAAATATTTAGCGCTGGGAAGCAAGAGGTGGTGGGGAGTGGGGGGTGGGGAGGGGAGTGGAGAGGCACATGGCTCTGTTATTGGAGTGTTTGCCTCTGACAATGGGAGGGATAGTAATAGAAAAGAGCCAGACACGACATAAATATTTCCTATTATGGAGAAACTAAAGTCACAATGGAATCTGTCATGCTTGTGATATGAGAGATGGACAATATTTCGGGGCTGCTGCCATGCTGGCACCTGAATGGAGTTTATATTTTGTTTATGGAGCTGAATCTGAAGCCTTTTATTTTTTTGGCCCAGCCTGTGTAATTCTTCTTCATGGGAGCTCGAAATGGCTGCGGAGCAGCTCAATATTCCATTTATTTTATTTATAAAAGAAATTCAAAGGCTGAAAAGATGAAGTAATTGACTTACTGGGATGACAGTTAAACCCACTAAATTTAATCTTATCCTCTCAAGTACAACATATCGCGCTTACAAATTATCACCAGGCACCAGGCAGCCCCGTGCTCCTCACCTAATGCAAATGGAATGGAGGCCTCTGTTATTGTATTATCTGACTTTACTATCAGCATTAATCCGGCTTAGCTCACTTAATGATGCCACTTGTGGCACTCTGAAGGCAGCAGAGAAGTCTATAAACTACTTCCATTAAAATGCAAATCGGGCCCGCAGAGAAAATAAGTGACACAAAAAGTGGGAGAATTGGGCCATGCGCGGCCCAGCCACCACCGCCCGCGTGATCCAAGGATAATGACTGATGCTGTGATTATCCGGCCCGCAGCGGCCCGGAGAAAGGGAGCCAGCCTTGCACGGAGCGCCACAAAAGTGCTCCAACAAGCCGGGGCATTTAATTTCTGAAGAGATTTATATTTTTTTGTTGTCAGGAAATGAACAAATACTTATCAATGTAAAAACTGCTATCTGCAATCTCGCCGCCAGGTTTTTCATACTGATATTATTTGCACCCCATAACACAGGAAATGAAAATCTTCTCTGCCTTTCACTCCGCCACTGTATCTTCAAATCCTCTGCTAACAGACTTGCCTCCCCTGCTCTCTCCCTCCCTGGTAAACAGAAAAGAAAACTTTTGTGGGCTAAGGAGTGAGAAATTCCATGGCTTTGTATTTTCTAACTCTGATTTGGATTTCAGAGACAACTTGAGGGCTCCCTTCTCCCCAGGGCAGGGAGGGAGACTGGGGTGGGAGAGAATGAAAAAGGGGTTGGGGACTGGGAATAATGGCACTCAACAGTAACATCTGTTTTACTTAAGCAGCCTGATTCAGTTTTAGGATGAAAAAGTATTCCCTTTCAGCAGGAGGAATCATGGGCCCTGGGTCTTGTATTGATTCAGAACAAGGCCTAATAAAACACGAGCAGGTGATTTAGTTTCATATTTTGATTCCGGTGTTTAAACAGTTTCTCTCAAGTTCTCCTGTGTCAGCTGGGGGATCATCGCATCTCCACTTTGATGTGGGAGCAACACAAGGGCCAGCCTTGAGTGGCATCCTCCCCTCTCCTGGGTGACACTGGATTCCAAGGGCAGTGCATTTCTTACAGTCCCTCAGCAGCCAGCCCATCTTCTGTGGTCAGGCTCTCAAATCTGCAAGGATTTATGGTCCTCGCAGAAGGATCAATACTATATTTTAAATATTACAATACCTTTTATCGAGACAATATTACAACAAAAACATTTCATCCTGTCGCGGGACCCAATTAAAATTGATTTCGGCCTTCTCATCGGTGGGCTTTGTGTTGGCTATATCTGAGGATGGGTGTAATCATAGGGCTGCTGGTCCTGCCCAGGAGGCTGGGAGACTGAAGAGAGGGGTAACGCAACATGTGAGGGATACTGGGCACATCAGGAGGGCTGTAGAAAATGGCTCTTGCCCAAGTGATCTTCTTTGCTGGGCCTTGTTCTCAGCCACATTGACACTTTTTGACTGAGAAGTCATCTCAGGGGGAAGTGGGCTAAACTGGGGAGACGAGAGAGCCCGTGCAGGAGAGGCTATGGGGGAGAGGATGAGATTTATCACGTAGCCCTGGGACAGAGCATCTTCTGTATATCCCTCAGTCATTTCTACACTTCTGGTCTGCATTTGTCACATTGCCTTATAATTTCTCATGCCTGCATCCACTTCCCTCCCTTGCTAGATAAGGCTCTCCCTGAGGGCAGGAACTGCTTTGTTTTGCTAGGCTCTGGCTTCTGCAGTGTAAATACTAATGTGTGCTCAGTGAGGGTTTGTTGAATGACTAAAAGAATGAAAGAAGAACAGTACTCTTACCCCTATCTCTGCATATGCTCAAGAATTGCCTATGAACACATAAAGCACATCAGTGGATTGCCCTCACACATAGAGAAAAAGTCCCTGAGATTTTCTTGGTTCACTTGAACTTGGTTAGCCCCACATGATGCAAGTATGGAATTATATATGAGTTTGAACCCTTGTTTCTTCACTACATAGCTGTGTATCTTGTTCTAAGCCTCAGTTTTCTTACCCTTTAATTGAGAATGGGAATTCCTGCTACATAGAGATGTTGAGGATCTGATGAGATGCTGCATGTCAATGTTTTTCAGAAGAAGTGTCCAAAGTGATTCTTTATCTATGAGCTGGGTGAGATGTGTGGAGTAACAATGGGTCATAAGTTGCCTGTTACCAATTCATTAGAGAAAAACAATTCAAATAATTTCTTTGACTTAAAATTCTAAATTGAACATTTTTTCTTTTCTTAAAGATTTGGCACATATCTTCTGTAAGTGGTCCCTGTGTAATGGAATTGAACGTACCCAAGTTTCATGGTGTTGATTTGCTCATTCATTATTTCACAGATATTTATGGTATGTTTTCCATGTGCCAGGCACAGAGCTAGGTAATGAGATACAGCAATAGCAAGAAAGACATGATAAAGGTACTCAAGAAGCTTCAATTCTAGGGGGAGAGGCAAAGAAAGCAAGTAAATGAGAAAATACACTATAGTTGTAAATTGTGATAAATGTCATTAAAGAAATGGAGAGGGTGATGTGATAGAGAATGTTCCACAAAATATACTATCATCTCTGGATAATTTACCTTCTGAACAAATGTGAGAATGACTGTATGTGTGACACTTAGCCAGCAACTAAAACATCTGATCCCAGTTATCTACTGCTGCGAAACAAAACACCGCAAAACCTAGGGGCTTAAAATATCAACAACATGTTTTTTGCTCACAAACTAGCAATTTGGGCAGGGCTCAGTGGGGATGGCTCATCACGTTCTACTCATCAGCAGCTTGGGGGAATAAGGCTGGGGCTGGGCTCAGGTGGAGGCTCTCTCATTTGTACTCGAGAAACTGATGCTGGCTGTCAACTGGCACCTCAGCTGGGGCCCTGGCTGGGACAGGGACACATAGCTTTTCTGAGGGGCTACCTGGCCTCCTCATGGTCTGGGGGCTGGGCTCTAAGGCTAAGTTTCCCAAGAGAAAGAGAACCAGGTGGAAGCTGTATCGCCTCGTACAAACTAGCTTTTAAAGTCCTACAAAGTCACATTGCTGCATTCTGTTGTTTAGAGGTTAGTCACTTAGGTGGACCCATATTCAAGGGACTGGAAACAGACCTTGTCTTTCCATAGGAGAAGTGTCAAAGTATCTGCAGACATATTTCTAAATCACCAACTCCTGAAAGGAAGAGATAAGAAGCATTAGTTTGAAAGACATTCTCGTTATCAAGTACACTTCATCTCCATACACCATCTCCCCTCCTGATTGGTTCTCTCTGGTCTTTTACTAGTGTAGCCACCTTGTCATGGCCACTGGACTAACCCTCCAAATCTTCCTCTGATTGTTCTTCATTTTTTCATTCTATCCTTCAGGGCCCTTGGCTGTCTGCTAGAAAAAGCCTCATTTTCTTACTCATTCAAAATCCCTCAGTAACTGGCCTTAGCCTCATTCCTTATATATTTTCTCAACCAATGGAGAGAGGCTGAATTTAAGAACGGAACCACTCAGCCAGTGGTTGAGCCAGTTATTTGTACCCAAATGATTCATATTGTATTTTTGTCTGCTACTTTTTCTCAGGTTGCTGTCCAACACCCAAATTCTACTCATCCTTCAAATCTCAGGCCCAACCTGCCTCTTACCAGAAGTCTTCTGTGACCAAACCTGATTAATGATAAGAATAGTAGCCAACATTTATTGAGTACCCTCCTTATGTTAGTAAGTTCACAAGAAGCTTTGCATTTATTTCCATTAATTCTCACAACAACTTTGCAAGTTATTATTTCATTGACCAAATTAAGAAACTGAGGCAAAGAGATTTACTCAGCTAATAGGAGGTGCATTTGGGATTCAAATCTATCTATCCTGAGTCTGAGCTCTTTCTACTATGACATCTACAAAACTCAATTATATCTCTACAAGATACAAAGTGATAAATAGATAAGTCACAATAAAAAAGTATTAGGTGGTTCAGAGGTGAGTGATCTCTCCCACCTTCTGAGAGTTGAGCTAATCAGGAACTTCCCTGTCAGTGATATGGTGTCATCAGAGCAATAAACAGAACTAGTTCAAATTAAAAATATTTGTCTTTAGTTGTATCAGGCTCAGGGCCAGCCATGCTTTTATTAATTATCATCATGATTTTTTTGGGTCTCAACTACCAACTGGCAAATAATGCCTTAAAGTCTGAGAGTACTAAACAGAGAGAATGATGGGCTAGGAGTTAGGCAGCTTGGCTGTTTGTTCTACCTCAATAATTTTGAAATACAGTTGTAGTGGGTTGGATGAAAAATGACCCCAAATTCTTTGATGCCCGTCTCATAACTCCCTTGAATATGGATGGGACTTGTGAACTCGCTTTGACCAATAGAATGTGGAAACAGTGACATGATGAAAGTTCTGAAACTAGGCATTAAGGAGCCCTGCAGTATCTGCTTCTCCTTCTAATGACTCTACTCTAATACTACCATGCTGAAAAGAAGCTGGGGTGAAGGACCAAGTAAAGAGAGGCCCAGCCACCTCTGTTCTCCCAACTGCCCCAGGGCTGAACCCAGCTCTATCTGAGCATTGCTGTGGGAATGAGAACTGACCAATAGCCAACTAACAGAAATCTGGGGAAAAGTAAATCGGTGTTATTTTAAATCACTAGGTTTTGATGTGGTTGGTTACACCAAAGATAACTATTATACACAGGTAAGATTATATAGGGAAAAGGAAATTTGTAGATCCTTTGGAATACAAGTGTGGAATGGGCTTTGCCTTCTAGGAATTAAGAGAAATGAGATGAAAAAGAAGACTATCTTCAAGAATTCAATAAAGTTGGAAGAAATCAGGCTCATGAAGGATGTTCAGACCAAGAGTTAGCATTCAAATAATGAGTAAGATGAAAATCATAGTATCAGAAAATTTCAGGGTTAGAAGGACCTTTTGGAAACTTGTGGGCCAGGGATGACAAATAGTTTAATCATTCACCAACTCCAATTGATTGGTAGTGTCTGCCTAGAATACTATGTTGAGAATTCCAAGGCTCCTACCTATTTTCAGAGAGCTGTGATCGATTAGTGATGTGTGCCATGAGTGCAAGTCTTACTTTGATTACTGTTTTGCAAAGCTATTCCCACACTCAGCACCTTTATCTATGCTGCATAGTCTATTTGGAATGCTGCCCCACCACACCACTGTTTTTCCAGCTGACTCATCTTTTAAGATTCACCTTTAATCCCCTTTCCTTGGAGAGATCTCCCCTGACTAAAGTAGAACTCTCAACCCACACAATTAATGTCTCTTCATTGCACTTCATTATATATTTGTGTATTTGTTTTTAATCACCCTTTCTCACCCTTTTCTTATTCATAATGGCAAGCTTCTTGAGGGCAGGGTCATGTCTATTTTTTCCCAGCTGTTTACCTGACACCTAGCACAGTAGGTACTTGGTATCATTTGTAGAAATGGTGATAGAGAGGTGATTCAGATACCAAATTTTGATGTCTTGAACTAATCCAATTTCATCTTCTAAAATGGAGTAGTTAGGTCAAATTATTTATCACACAGTCTGTCAAACTGCAAACTCCTAGTTCAGTGCTATGCTAAACCACCAGATTTATGAGAACACAGATGTATTTTAGAGATTGTAAGCTCCAGAAGGAAAGGGGCTGAGAATATGCTGGAGCAGCCAATCAATTCAGACACACAATCTACTGATGGGGAAAAATAAGAATCAGTCAAGTTTCCTTAATAAACTTTGTTGTATTAAGCTGATATTTGGCCATAATGTGATAGGTGCTGTTGGATGGTAACAAGTTATGGGCATGTTAGGAGTATTCTTTCTTGGGCTCTGTCTCTGCCTCTATCAACACAGATGAAAAGTTCAAGAGTTGAATTGATGTGTGGTTGTAGCATCCTATACCCCAGGGTGGGGGACATATTAAATGGTACAAGAAATTTTCATGGCCCCAAACATCTTTTAGACATTAATATTCTGAAGAGAAGATAAATTAAAGATGAAAAATAAAGATAGGTAAAGATATTTGTCTCACTCTCAAAATTAGAAGAAATAAAAATAAATTGACATATGTCCAAAGCAATCACCCTATTTGATATAGGAAATCTGTGTTCACCCACAACTTCCACAGAGGCCAGACACATTTCATTCTTCTCAAAGCCTTTCCCTATTAGAAATGATGACTGTTTTCTGAGGTATCACCTGTTCATTGGGCAACAGAGAACTGGTTAAAGAAGGCACACCCCTACTTGTATTATGGGCAAGAAAGAACATTTGACAAATATTATGACAGCTGGATTGATAATGATCATTTGTGGGCTTTAGGTAATAGCAGGACACATTAAAATAATTTTGGTATTTTCTCAGTTAAAACGTTTATTCTCTCTTTATGATAAGTATTATCTCTCCAGCTCCACCCTGTAGGACAAGAATTGGCAAATTTTTCTGTAAAGGGTCCAATTATAAATATTTTAAGCCTTTGGGCCACAAGATCTTTGTTGCAACTCTGCCAGAGTAGTATGCAAGCTGGCATAGACAATCTGTAGATAAATGAGTGTGATTGTGTTCCAATGAAAATTTATTTATAAAAACAGGCAAACTGGATTTGGTCTGCCAGTTGTAGTTGGTCAATGCCTGCTTTAAAAGAATGAAGTCAGTGCCTTTTTCTCTGCTTTGAAAGATGAAAACTTCAGTTGCTGATTTTCAAGAATTGCTTCTTACTTCCTGATATGAATTCATATAAGCAGCGAAGTATAGCTGAATTTCTACAGTTTTAAAGTTATTAAAACAAAAGGACTAAGTTCATTGTGCCTCTAAAATGAAGGAATAGTCTCTAACCTAAGAAACTGTTAAAAAATTAAAACGATGAATAATTCCCAAATTCTGCTTCTATGCAGCAGCCTTCTTGCATTTGAAATTTTCAAGTAGAATAGCTATTATTTCCCACTGATGAACCACAAATGGGCTGAAGATATTTGCATACCTTTTCACACACAACATACACTAGTACTGTAACCTCTGATTCTTCTTACCAAATTCCATTTAATTTGTCATTAATTAGTAAATTGTTATGTGAAATGCTGCAAAGCATCTTGGGTGAAATAGCCAGCACGATGATTATTCTTCTGGAAGCTATCTGAAATTGTTACTACTGAGCAATTTCCATGAAAATAGAAGGGTCTTTGGAGCTGTTCTTTTAAAATAAGAATAAAATGAACCAAATGGGGGAGAACAAATAAAGGCAATAATAAATCAAGGACAAAAGACAGGAAACTCATCTTCAAAAAAGTATCTAAGAAGAAACTATATTAGCTTATTTTTGCAAAGATGCAATAAAAAGAAAGTCCAAAATTAAACTTTCACTATTCGTAATATCTTTATCTTAGGAGGGGTGTGTAGGCATGAAAATCTTGGCAGAGTATAAGGAAGTTCAAGTTCCTTCTTTCTGTCACACCCATCATATTATGCACTTACATTTATTTTGTCAATTTCAGAATCATTGTTTTGAGTAATTATTCTTTCTTTCTTTCTTTCTTTCTTTCTTTCTTTCTTTCTTTCTTTCTTTCTTTCTTTCTTTCTTTTTCTTTCTTTCCTTTTTCTCTTGCCTTGTTTGTGTATTTGCTTACTTTCCTATACTTCATTTTTCTTTCCCTCTTTTCGTTCACTTAAAGCCTGCTAAACACATCTTCCAGATAGATGAGATTTTTGCCTTCAAGTTATTTCCAGTGTTTAATTCCTTCTTACCTCCACTTCCATAAGAAAATCCAAATGAAAAGCCAGCTTCTTTGACCCTTTGCCCTCCTTTTCCTGCCTTCTCTTCTCTTGGGTTTCAATAGCTGATTGAAAGGTGTGTTAGGTTCACTGAACTTGGTCTTGGCTTCAGTTCAGGCCAATTTCCATATGAAAGCAGCTGAGATCTTTTTTCCCATTTTGGAATTCCAGGCGGCACTCTGGACTCTGACTTCTCAAACTCAAAAGTTTTTGCCCAACTCCCCCCCCCCCGCCCCCGCACCCCTCCCCAGCCCCCAACACACATCCTAACCCACCCTAATCTCCTCCTACTCTCCTTTCACTGGCCACCAGCTTTCCGATTCTTCCAGCACGCTACTGTGGTCCTGAGAGGGCATCTGCGAGCTCAACTGAGACAACTTGATTCATGTTTCTCTGAGGCCGAAGGCGTAAGAAAGGGATTTGTTTATTAAGATTTGATACCGGCAGCAGGAGGTGAGAGATCTCATGTAGGATGGGGAGGGAGAGAAGGGTCAATGCTTGTTAGTGTTGAGTCTAAGAAAATTGTAATTCCCCTTGCCAGCTATTTGGAACAGATATAGCCCCATTAAAGAATTTATTCGGTTATCTGTAAATCTGGTTTGGGGTCTTAGGTAAAGTGCTTCTAAAAGTCCAGCTTTACTTCCAAGATGAGGTTTTGTCAAACTGGAAAATGACAACAGAAAAGGTGTTTCCCCTCTCCATTGCATTTCTTGTGTAAATGCATGGCCTATTTGGATCCTTAAAAATGCCATTAGCAAAAATAATATCCCCAAACTGGAAGGAAGGTGGGAAACTTACCTTTGAAAGCCACAGAGATGTGTGTGGGTTGATAAATGGGAACATTATCCCCAGTTCTTAATCCACTCGAAATTCGAATGGTTTCAGAAGTTTCTGGTGGGCAAATCAGCCTTGATTTATTACTGGCTTGTATTAATATTGGCATCTTGATGTTTCTGCTGGAAAGCCTGTCCAGCATTATACCTGGTCACATTTTGGGTATGTTCTGAACAATGCTTTGTTTCTTCCATTTTTGGGGGAGTAAGGGAATGTGATTTATAGGCTTCTTGTGGTGGAGCAAACATTGTAATTGTTTTCATTATGTCTCCTAAAAAACGTCACTTCTATAGTGGGCTGTTATTGTTTGGAAGGCTATAAATATTGCTATAATTTGAACACCATGAAATTGTCTCTAATTCCTGCTATAGCTATGAAGACCTATATGTCCATATGCATGAAGGAATGTGTGTGTGTGTGTGTACACATGCACATGGACATCTGTGGGTTTTTATGAGTGTGCCAGTACCTGCAAGCAATGTATATGTGTGCACATGGTATATTTTTGACAGTGTATGCATAAGGGCATGTGTGTATGTATGTGTGAGTATGTGAGATATATATGTACATGGAATATGCCCATGGATGTGCACATTCATGTATAATTCGTAACAGTAAGTGGGTATGTGTGTCAGGAAGTAGATAAATGTGCAAATCAGGCTGTGGAGCCCATCCAATAAGAATCCTAGCATCATCGTCCCAGCAGCCAAAAGCTTTCAAGTCTCTTTGTTATAGTTGCATTCCCCACGGGCTCCAGACCTCAGCCTCTGCCTTGAGGTACACTATGCTTTCCTGAAAGGAGAAATTATTAAAATGCGGAATGTCTGCTGTTGCGAGCCCAAATTCTACTAAGTTGTGTTGGCCAGGTCCCCAAGAAACATTCTGGACATCACTGGAAACACAGGCCCTAAGCAAAAACATATGCTCCTGCCTCTGCCTTAGAATCTAATGGCTTTTACGGAAATGGATCTATCTTTGTGTAGAAGAGTGAAGGAGGAAAAGCTGCATCAACCCCACTGTTTGCAGTGAAGGTGCCTGGTGTCATTTATTATGCTGACCAGGTACCTTCTTTATGGATTATAATAAAATAGTCTGCCCTTGTTTTATCTTACAGGTCCTTTATCGTCCTACATCTGGCCTTGGTAATTAATTCATACATTGAAAGGTGACAATAAGGAGAAAGAGTTTAAGTATTGTGACACTGTTAGTATCGATCATGGAATAGATTAAGAGAGAGCTAGGAGGAATTTCTTCATGGGATCAAATTCTCCTTCTTTCCCCAATCCCTGGAGACAGTCAGCAGCAATAGACACCAACATTTGTCAATGCAACAATTTCGACTCTTGAGCAAAAAACCTCCCATCTCAGAAATTTTACATCTAACAAATCACTGCATTTTGTCCTTAAATTAATCCTGTGGCAACATTTTGGCAGGATTGTTGGACTGTGGGATAAGGAGATGAAGAATTTTCAAGAAAGGATTTCCCACCCCCAACTGCTGCACACGGAACAGCATTGTCCAGGGAGAAGTGAGAATGATTAATCACGTCCAGTTGCCTAGGACTCACTTCTCCCTCCCCCTCTCCCTTTCCATTCCCTCCCTCTTCATAGGCCTCTATGACAGGGAGAATGATTTACTGACTAGTTGAGAATAACAGATATCAGGTCTTAGGTCCAATCTAGATTGGTGTCTTTTAAATAAACAGGCCTGGCCTTGCCTTAGGCCCTAATGCCATTGACTTTGTTGTGGCCTTTATTCTGAGCCATTTGTCTCAACTCCCAGGTCTTATTTGCTTGGTCCCTGACCCCTTGACTTACTCTGAGGCCAGACCCAGAGTCTCAGACTCTGCTGAGCCTCAGTTCATGGACTTGTATCCCCAGGCTGACTTTCGTTTTCTCTCCTTGCCTGTAATTCTCACTTGCCTTTCTGATTCTTCTGTTTCAGAGCTCTCTGCAGAAATACTTTGCATGATCCAGCCCAGCAGCCCTGATGGGTTCTCATTAGTTCAGGGTTGGAACCCCAACTTCTGGCCAGTTCCAGCTGTGTTCTGAGAATTATTACAGGAATGAGATTTAATAAAAAATAAAGAAGAAGAGAAGACAATGGTTTGTTGAGCATCTATACCATGCCAAGTGCTGTGCAAAGGAGTTTGTATATGTTACCTAACATGAGATATGTATTGTATTTCCCAATTAACCTTTGCAGAATCTAAATCTAAGAGAGTTGAAATAACCTGCCCAAGGTCACAGCTAGTGAGTGGAAGAACTCAAGTTTAATCCTACATCTGACTTTTTTTAATCTTACTTTTTCCAATAATACTTATCCCAATCACATCAGAATTTGCTGAGCATGGGTATCTGCCGAAATGTGTGTCAAATAGTTTGTCTATATTGCTTTTTTACACTTAAAAAATGAGATATTTACATACTATAAAATTCACCCCTTAAAAGTGTATGATTGAGTTTTTTTTCTTTTTTTTTTTTTCGGTATAGTCACAATGTCATGCAGCTGTCACCATTGTCTAACTCCACAATACTTTCATTTCCCTTAAAAGTAACCACATACCCATTAGCAGTCTTCTCTCTCTCTAGCCTCTGAAAACCACTTATCTGTTTTTTGTCTCTACGGAGTTGCTCATTTTGAATATTGTATTTAAATGGAATCATACAATTTGTGGCCTTTGCATCTGGCTTCTTTCACTTAGCATAACGTTTTCAAGTTTCATCCATGTTATAGTATGTATCAATACTTTATTCCTTTTTATGTATGAATAATATTCCATTGTATGGATATACCACAATTTGTTTTTTAAAGATAAACTTCACAGTTACTCTGTAAGGGAGGTGCAGCTATTGCCATAGGTAAACTGAGCCATAGAGAGATTAAATGGCTTGCTTTAGGTCATATTGTAAAAAATGTCTGCAAAATATAATCATTTTGCATTTGTGTTTTCAGTTCAAACTACTTACCTTCCAACCCTAGCAGGTGGTGGCTCCGGCTTGTAACCATGATGTGACATTGATACAAGATGCAATCAATGCACATTACACCAGAGCATCACACAGGTTGTCCCTGCCCAGAGCCCTCGCTAGTCTTCATTTAAGGATTCCACTGCACAGTCTTCCTTCATGAGGCGTCTCAGACCCGCCCTCTAAGTCTTGAACCCTACAGTGGCCTCTTGGGCCTTGGCATTCTTGCAGCATGATCTGGGACCCCAGTCTGGCAGGGGAGAATAGGTGGAGAGAAGAAGCCCTTCTCTGGTGGGACATTTAATTATACTTCTCATTCGATGCAGTATGTCCATTCAAGTCCTCATCCTCAGAGCTGGGACAGTTGCAGTTTTTCCTTCCTGACAGGAATTCCAAGTGCCAAGTTGTTTATAGAGAATAAAATGATAAGAACTAAAGAACAGATTATATATTATAGCAGTAAGTAAACAACTTTTTTATCGATAAAATTATATTTCATGTCTACCTCTGACAGCTCTAGTCTGTCTTTATGATTATAAAATAGTAATTAATTACTCACTGCAAAGCCTGTACAATAAAATACAGTTTTGGCCCCAAAGGCGCCTTCATCTCGAGTGGGAGATAGAATGTGCTCAGGAAAAACCATCAGTCATGGCACTCTTGGTCATGCACTGGTGTTCTGAGTGGATCTGTGAGAGCAGCCAGAGAAAGGGAAGACCACGTGGGTTGGAACAGATTGGGAAGACTCCTTGTATCAGAGGAAGAGTAAGTATATGGGGCTGGGAGAGGGTGAGGACTTCAAGAAGGGCTAGAATTCACTCAAATTTCCAGCAGAAGATAAAGGTGGAAAGATAGCCATAAAAAAGGCACAAGGCTAAGTAGGAGTTGGGTGTGGTTGGAGCAAGATGAGTAAGCTTGTTTGACTGGAGTTGAAAGAATATTGGGAGGGGGCTGATGAGGAAGGCAGGAATGAGACTGTGGTAAGACAAGAATTTAGATTTTATTCAGTAAGCAAACAAAACTCAGGATGGGGAAACTGAGGCAGGGTCAATCTGAGAATGGTACAGACTGCTGACAGGACAAGAAGAGTCAAGTAACTGAGAAAAAGTTCTCCAAATTTATTGCTCCTTGAGAAATAATAGTTTGGTCCCAGATGGGAGGACATGTTTAGGGTGGTGTGTTCACAGGCAGCTGGAGGCTGGTAAGAGCAAAATGCAGATAAAAAGCAAGAGGCCGAGGAGTTAACCTAATGTGAGTTGGTACAATGAGGGACACTAGAGCAAGAATTCCGAATGTGTTCAAGACAGTCAGACATTGCTACTTAGAATTGCCCAATTTGGTGGCCAAGGATGTGTGCTCAGAGACAGAATATTAAAAAGTGAGCTAGCATCTGGGACAAATTGTGCTACACCTTGGCTTAAGAAATGTGTAAATAATTCAGCTCAAAATTTGAATGATTTTGAAGGTCCAGTTTTAAAAGGTAAATGAGAAACTTTTCATTATGATGATAGCTATCATTTATTGGACTCTTGTGATCAGGGAATGTTCTATAACATAAGGAAAGCACTCAGAGAAGTTGAATGACTTACAGCTAGGAAATGGCAAAGCTAGGGTTCAGCTCTCATATAACCCATGCTTGTTTACTTACTCATGTTATACCATACAGATTTTCAGATATCGTGCTGACAAAGAGGTATCTGTGCACGATTTCATCCCAGTTATCTTGACTTTTGATTTCTTAATCTGTATGTGAGGAATGCAACACAGCCTGGTTATGTTTCCTTGCTCTAGCCTAAAATGTAGACGTTGAACACAAAGCTAGATTCAAAAATTTGGGAGATTGGTGTCTCTTCTCAGGGTTTTAAACTAGTTGAGTATATGCTCTCCATTCATATCTATGAATTTTTATGCCACAGTCGTGTGGCTGAATTTTTCTGTAATTGCCCAACCATTTAGTGCTAGTATTTATCTTTATATTTAAGAAGTTACGTTTTCAGTAGAAAGATCTCTTCATTTAAGTAGAAATAGATACTGTTATTTTACAGTTCTTTGTGCATCCTGGCATCTTAGTTCATAATATTTACTGAAGGCGTGAAAATGTGTGTGCTTGTGTGTACATGTGCCTTTGTGAATATGTGTGTCTAGGTGTATATACATGTGTATGTGCACATGCATACACACAACCTTTGTTATTGGTAGAGAATGAGCAAGCTAGGGAATTGTAAGTGGTCTGGCATAGGGAAATCTGTTGTGGGTCTGGTGAGGTCTACATGGAGACCGTGCTACAAGGGTCTGTGGCGCAAGGGTGCAGTAGGAGGGCAGGAGAGAGCTCCTCCCCTGACCTTTCCACCTGGGATTCTGGCACTAACACTGACATTCCAAGCATCCTCTCTGAGGGCACCATTTAGGATATGAGGCAACTCACATCAAATCAGGAAATTTTATCCATATGTTTCTGATTCATTTATACTCATAAAAATGTAATTTTAAAGAGCAACATGAGATGCAATAAGCTTTCAAGGCTCTCTCTCCTGCTCTGTGTGCCTGCTTGGGGGAGTGGACAGAGCCATTTTGCCAAAAAGAAATGAATTCAGACAGCAGGATCCTGGAACCCAGGGGCAGGAATGCCAGTGATGCTCAGATGGTCCCCTGCCAGCGGAAGGGTACTCCAACAGTACACCACCAGGATGAAATTGAGCCCAAGATCTTGCTTCTGCCCTTCCCCAGAGAGCACTGATGCAATAACCCAATGAGAATGATGGCTCTTTTTTCCTGGCTATTTTTATTTTCTCTATTTCTCATCCTTTCATTTGTTCTTATCGCCCTGGGAGCACTGAACACTGATTCCTCTGCTCTGCTTACTGCTGAAAATATTTGCTATTCGTGTTGTATTTTTGTTCTGTCAGATTAGCTCATCATGAGCCAATTCATTTACTCCCTTTGTTTTTTGTTTTCATTAACTGATATATTGCAAATTGCCTGAAAATACAGAAGCTCTGTTTCATTCTCAAATCCATATTGCCTTGCAGGTGATTTGGCTCAAGAACTATCTCTTGGCCTCTAACGTGTTTACCTAGTTTTGCAATCATACTCTACCCAGTCTATTCTTGTCTGTTTTACTGGCCAGCCCTGGTTGATTTCCTTTTTGCTGCTCTCAGAGATGGTGGCAGAGGTCTGCTCCTGTTATGGCATCATTTCCAAGTTATGGGGAATTAACTAAACGATGCTGTTTCACATTCAGGGAAGGATAGGAGCTTTGGAAGCACACAGATTCACAAACTAATCCTGACCTTTCTATTTCTAGTTGTATGTCCTTGAGCCTCAGTTTCTTCCTTTGCATACTGAAGATGATAAAATCTTTCACAAAGGGTTGCTGTAAAAATTTAATAATGCCATGTTGTATTTGTCCCTGTAACCACATGGGCTGGTACAGTGCCAGGGATACAGGAGAGACTATTTCAGGTTAGTGTCAATGTTCTTCAGCAAAAAGCCCACTAAGAACAAACATGTAATTAAGAAAGTTGGGTTTATTAGTCTTTGCAGTGAGGGAGAGCATAGTCTCAGAGAAATCATGCAGCATCTCAGTAAGAGGGTGTTTGAAGGAACCTATGCTAGGATTTGGGCTTTAGTTGAGTAATTTGGGGGAAGAATCTAAGAAAGCTGGGGTTTGATGCTGTCAGAAAGTGAGGTCATTCTATGATTATGTATCTCTATAAATCTGATCTCTAAATGGGAGAGACCAGATAGAGGATAAAGCTATAGATGGTAAAGAAATAGCAGTCACTCATTCTGGCCCAGTAATGGGAATGTTTGCTGTGTTGTGCATGAGTGACCTTGTTTCTGTCCATGCTTAGACACAATTATGAGGTGGCCTTGCTTTGTCTCATTTTATCATGATCTCAGAGTAGCCTTGTTTTGAAGTTGGTATTCTCTGAGTTGTTCATATTTGGAAGGAGAATAGCCATGTTTAGCTGTGAGTGCCAGATCAACTTCTGAATGCCAGGGGCTGCCTTTTTTTTTCTTCTTGCTAGCTTTCTCCATTTCTCTCTTTCAGAAGGGCAGCAATCTGGCTTTCAGGTTAAGGATGAGCAGCCCACATGCCTTGATATAACATCAAATGGCCTTCATAGAACCCAAAGTCTGTGAGAAAGTGATTTGAATAGAGAACAGTTTAGGCAGAAGGGAGAGAAAGTAAAGGCATTGGGGAGGTGATTAAATATTGTGTGAGTTCTTCTAGATAAGAAGGGCATTAAGGGTCCCAGGAGCTATGTCTGGACATCCCCAGAGGCTGCAGAGCATGAAGTAATCTGGTGGCCGGGGGCAAAGCCAAACACAGTGGATCTAAGCTAAATGGAGAGGCCATGACCAATGTGAAAACAAGTTCAGGTGACCAAGGAAACACTAGAAGTAATGAGATAAAGCAAGAGGTATGAGAACTTTCGAAAAGCTTTATAAAAGCACCAGAGGGCAGAAGCAAGGAGATTCTTGGGCGTCTTGGTCCTCACCTACTTGATGAGATGGAAATCTTGAAGATGTTGGACCAGTTCTCATAAATATGGCACATTAGAAAACCATGCGGGAAAACATTTGCCTGAAAGTGGGAAAGGTGGGAGGTGACCATATTATTGATATTCTTAAATAGCCTCCCTGTCTCCTGTTCCACACATTTATTTGTTAGGATTAATGAATTATGATGGTTAGGCTTCTGGGTAGTATTGAAAGATTGATGTTGCCTAGAAATCTTTCTACCCTGAATCACAAAGATGAATTGCCTCCATCTTTAACAAGTCTTGGAGTCTCTTCACAAACTACTCTAGACTGAATATTTGTACTTCCTGCCCTTCCCCACAAATTCACATTTAGAGTTGGGGCCTTTGGGAAGTGATGAGATCATGAGGGTAGAGCTCTCATGAATGGGATTAGTGCCCTTATAAAAGAGACCCCTAAGAGCTCCCTTGCCCCTTCTGCCATGTTAGAACACAGACAGAAAGTGGTCATCTGTGGACTAGGAAGTGAGCTCTCACCAGACACTGCATCTGTAGGCATCTTGATCTTAGACTCCCAGCCTCTAGAATTGTGAAAAATAAATTTCTGTTGTTTATAAGCTACCCGGTCTATGGTATTTTGTTATAGAAACCAGAAAAGACTCCGAAACAAACCTGTTATGTTTGCAAAGGATGCCACTCTTTCTTCTTAACATGTCATAATTTGCCACCTGGCTGATACATCTGTAATGAGGATATTTTCCTTAGCAAAGTCAATGCCAAGAACTACCCTTTACTTGGACCCACTTTAGCCTGTGTTCACCATTTTTGCTGTGGGCAGAAAGGACAAGTAAGCAACTTCTGCTGGGACAGTCTATGGCCCAGAGTCTCTCTTAATTCCTTAACTGTTTTCTCTAAACTCTTCTAGATTCTTAGTCTTGTTACTGATATGATACTCTTATCTGTGCCTTTAATCTCTCCCTCTCAATTGCTTCCTTCTTATCAACAATTAAATAAATTTTTTAATTTAAAATGATACAATTCTCCTTGTACACTATTTTCCTCCAGCTATAGTTCTATCATTTTCTATTTCTTCACAGTCACAATTTTTTCCCTCAGAATGTTGTCTACCCTACATCCTCATCCCATTTAGTCTCCACTTCCTGCAGTCTGACTTCTACCTCTGTCACTCCCTAGAAATTCTCCTGCGACATGTGCCTAGGATCTCTGCTCCTAGAATATTCAGTACCCCTAAATCTCAACCTAAGCAGGACACCTCCTCTGAGCTACAGAACCATGTACCCAGTTCCGACAAATGATTTCTACCTGTTCCCTCAAATAATGTGAAATGGGGCTTAAAACTCTCTCTCTCCTTTTCAAAGCTGCTCTTCCATGTTCCCCAGCTCAGAAAATGACATGACCATCCATCGAGTTGTTCAAATGACAGACCCAAGATATCCTCATTAGCTCCTGTTTCCTCACCCTCCAATTTCCAACATTCAGCTAGCCACTGTGCACTCTCTAAATATCTCTTTGGCCATTTCAGGCCACAATCTCTATTTGCCTGGCTGACTGCAGCAGCCTCCAGTCTACATGCTTCCTGTCTTTTCAACCTGAGACTTGTTCTCCATTCTACAACCAGAGTGAGATTTTGAAATAAAACTCCACTCTGGTACTCCTACTTTAAATCCATCATTGGCTCTGATTGACTGTGGAATGAAGTTCAAACTCTGCAACATGATTTCAAAAGCCTAGTCTAGCTTATTCTATAATAGCTACACAAATCTGAGATTTAGTTTCTTCATCTGTAAAATGGGAACAGTAACATTTGCTCTTCTTCTTTTGTAATTCAGATGAAATGCCATCAAATATATAAAATATAAAGTGCTTTATGAAGTTAGGAATGATGATCCACTGCTTACTACATATCTGTTAAGTGGGTGAATGAATTGTTTCTGTCACTTTGTTCTCCTATTTAAGCCCACCAGATGGGAGGGAGAGCAGAGCAGTAGGGGAGACAACTTTTAGCCCCTTAAATTTGAAGGCTGCTGCTTCACAATCTGGGACCAGCATGTTTAGTGCTGACTTTCCTTCTCCTCAAGCGTCTTTATTGTATCCATCCATAAATCCAGCTGTGGAAGAACCACTTCAAATAAGCTCTTCTCAGCATATATCACCACCCCCTGAGGAGCACATGTTCTGTGAAGTTATGGGAATAAATATAGATCTTTCTAGAAGGGGAGAAAAAGGAAGGACTTTCACTTTTATTCAATTATCACTTCAGCAGCTGTCTACATGACTTGGAAAATTCCCCTCACATCTCTCGATGGATTCTCCATTGTCAAAATCCTCATTCTCACTGGCTGACAGAGACTGGTCTTTAGTGCCAACAATATTTGAAGTCGAAAAGCAGAAAGAGGTGACACTAGGATCTCTTACTCCACATTAATCTCTTCATTATTTCTGACATAGATATTATAACGTTGTCACAGATTTAATAGAGGATAATGGTAATACGATTCTAATGCATTAAGTGTGATCTGGGGTGACTGTAGTCTAAATTTTTAATATAAAACAGATATTCTGTATGTGAAGGTAAATGAGCTTGAACACAGACTCACACAATGACTATCACAAAGGCACTGCCTTCACAATAGGGAGTGAGAAATGAGCTTTTCATTACTGGATATGATTGACATCTTTTTGTGTCCATTCATGGCTGCAAAACTCTCAGTGTCATAGCAGAGAACACGAAAAATTTCTCCAATAGCTGTGATGGAGACTTTAAGGCATGGAGTTATGGAAGCTTGAAGTCAATTGTTTCCAAAAATGCAAAGCAAAATGAAATAATTTTGCACTTTGTTGTTAGTCAAGATGTTTCCTTCTAAGGCATTTTTTTTTCACCCAGTCATATCTAAATGATATATAGGTTTCCAATAGCCACAGGTGGTAGGTGTCTGTTCCAAGGATTTCCCTTTTAAATGTTTCCAGCAGGCCCCCATGGAGCTAAAGAAACAAGAGAAAATCACTGCCCAGTTCTTTAGCTCCAGGCCACTTTAGTTTCCTAGTTTCCTAGAACTAACTTATCTTTCCTTTTTTTTTTTTTTTTTTTTTTTTGGTTTCTTGTTGTCTTTCATGTGGGTTTTGCATATGGACTTCTCCTCTTTTCCCCATCTCCAAGGATTAGGAATTCAGTTCTGTCTGTTAATTTCTAACTTGATACTTACTCCCTTGAGGTGATTTTTTTCAAAATCAGTCTTTCTGACCATAGTTAAAAGAGGCACAGCACCTTCTTTCCACCGCTGTGTCTCTAAGGGCCCCTCTCAGGTGGGCCAAGACCATGGCGCAGGCCCTGTTTGTCCTGCAAGAAAGATCAAGTGACAATGCAGGTCATGAGGACAGGGTCATGAAGACCATTTTATGGATGGGAAACTGGGGTCTGGAAAGGTCACATGAGTAGACCATCTTAACTCCTCAAGTCAATACTCTGAACTATGGGAGACCAAGGAAAAAATTAAAATAGAGATAGTTTCCTATATGTTTCATAACCAAAATATTTCAGAACACATTAAAATGGATTCGCACAGGTGATGTGAGCTTTCTTAAATTTTGGCTAGAAGAATTTCTTCCTTTAGACATATTTCTTGAGAATTTCTCCTGACTCTAACAAAGGTAAACTACTGAGACTTGGCAGGAAAATTTATTGCCATTATGGACAAAAAAGAAAGAAAAACAGCAAAAGTCTCTCATAATATCTCATAATCGTGACATATAATAACATATCTTGCAAAACCATGAACTCTCTAGCAGGTTCATAATGGATTAATTTTCTACTTAGGTTTATTAAGAAGAAGAAAGACCATTCTACTTTGTAAGTCAGTATTTCCTAGGACACTGGTGAATTTGGCTTGTCTTTCTTAAAAATACTGGATTTAAAAATGGAAGTCAAGAGAAGAATCATATAATTTTATAAAACTGAAGTGGCACATACAAACTGTAAAAACACATGTTATCTTAGAAATTGCCCTTTCACACTGGTCACTTGAGGCATGTTGTTAATTAGATACTGAGGAGAGAAAGAAGTGAATATATTTAAGTTCTAGATAGTGAAACTTGAAAGTTTCAAATTTTAAGACAAGAGAATTGTGGCTGGTCAGACAGCATTGTTAACATTGTTGTGATAATCACTACATATTGAGTTTTTACTAGTGCCAAGTGATTTATAAATATTATTTTTAGTTTTTTTTTCCACAAAAATACTGTAATATTGCTATTATTATTCCCATATTGCAGGTGAGGAAAAAAGAGCTGGAGCAATTTGCCTAAGATTAAAAGTTTCTGTGGTGGGCAGCTTCTGACAGGCCTCCCAATGTCCCCCTCCTCATGTTCAGGCCCTTGTGTCATCCTTCCCTTTCGATTGTGGGTTGGACCAATTGCTTCCTTCTAAGGAATGTAACATGATAAAAGCAATGGACTATCACTTCCAGATTAGGTTATAAAAGACTGTGATTTGCATCTTCTCTCTCTGTCTCTGTCTCTGTCTCTGTCTCTGTCTCTCTCTCGTCCTTTCTCTTCTTCCATGTGAGGGAAGTCTCCAGCTAACAGTTCATGAGAAATTGAGGACTCAGTCCAACAGCCACAAGGAACTGAATTCATCCCATAACTACATGCATGAACTTGAAAGTTGGATTTCTCAGCTGAGTTTTCAAATGAGACCACAGCCTCAACCTGATATGCCCTCAGAATATAACTAAAAAGGGCCTGGACATTCTCTCTCTCTTTCTCTCTCTCTCTCTCTGTATGTACACACACACACACACACACACACACACACACAAGCATTTTAAAAAATAAATGTGTTACAGCAGAAAAGACCCTGAGTAATCTCTCAACATTCTTTGAATTGGTATTAGTCGATTTCCATAGAATATTGTTAAGTGAAAAAAGTAAAGTGTGGGGTGATAGTACTCTAGCTATTTAATAAGAAGCCCTGAAAGGAATAAATCAGAAAGTAACCAATAAAAAGAGTAATCTCTGGGACAAGGTAGAGGAGAGATGTGGAGAGTACAGGATGGGAACTAGGCTACTCTGAATGTAACTTTCTGTATAATTTTACTTTTAAATTTTATAAACATCTTAATCAAATTAAGGATAAGTAAACATTAAAATTGAAAATAATGTGAAACAAATTAATCAATTGCACCTAAAACTAAAAAAAATATATACCAAAGGATGTTTGAACAAAGTCCTATTACTGAGCATGCATTGAATATATAATCTAATAACAAATAGAATGACTCTACTCAGTATTTCCATGCTAGAAGTAATATTGCTGTTTTAATTTTGAAAATGATGTAATGAATATGATAAGGTAAACCAATTAAGTTATGCCGATGTTATTAGGAACCATGATTCTCCATGTAAGAGAAAATAAATGTGATATGGCAAGATGTACCTCTCTCACTTTTTACATTATCTGTACTATACCTGAAATCAGCCATTTCTCCAGGAAGCTCTGGTTCGTCTTAGTGGGAAGTGGTATTTAAAAAACATAACCTGGTCAATAGAGAATACTACAAAAATATCTCTCACTTGTGTCCTTTTATTGCCCATGACTCTGGATGCAGCTGTTTTGGCTTTGTTTTACCTCCAGCTCACAATGAGAATAGTAGGAGATGAGTTTAGAGGGGGTGAGTGCTGTCAGATGGTAAAGGGCATTAAATGCTTGTTAAATAAATCTGGATGTTATCTGTCAGTGGAGAGGAACAGTTGAAGATAACCTGACTGAGGTGCCTGTGGTCGACAGCAACAAAGGATAATGCTTAGTATAATACACATACATACTTAAGTCATGTCATCTGGGTCTAACACTGGGGTTCATAATTTCTTCTTTACCAGTGTTCCATAACCCAATTATAGAATGAATAAACCTCATATAATTTCTCAAATACTGCTATTATTGTTTGCTATGCCATTGGACCCACTTGAGCTTCTGGGCTTAGCTCAGGAGGCTTTTAGTTTATCTTTTTTGTTATTGCTTTATTATCACAATTTTAGTCAAATATGTATTGAACTTTAAATATGTGAGTAAAGCTATGCAAGGCAGCCCATGCTTTGCACTAAACCATAATGTCTCTAAATTTACTTCTGAGGAAATGTATTTACTTATAAATTGTAGAAATAATACACCTAGGAAAAAGGATGATTGATATAGTATGAAATATTAATAATTGAGATAACCATGGTTCTCCTACCCCCACTTTCATTTCCTAGCAGTTTTTGATTTTTTCATTGGTGACTGCCATATTTCTAAATAACAGACCAGTAGTTCTTGATCTATAGACTCCCTTATTTAGAAGATGAATAATTTAACTCATCTACACATACTAACTTTACCTTCCTTTCTATGGCTCTGCTGCAATTGTTGGTTAAATAGTTACTTTTGGTTGTATTGATGATCTTTAAAATGATAATTGACACACTGAAACCTTTACTTTTAGTTCTGTTTTAGACACAATCTCTTGATTCATCATTATTCAGAAATAAACTATTACCTCTATATTATTTTCCATTTTTCTCCCACTGTTCCACTTTCCATCCTCCATTAACATTATTATTTTTATATCATCAAAGTTTTACACTGATAATCTGTTCAGTAATTATAATTATGATTTAATTCTTTTTTCTATAGTTTTATTCCAAATATTAAAAATAAATAAAATTCACAAAATAATTATAATATTGTTAAATACATAACTAAATAGTAGGATTAGATTCAGGTAATAAACAGTGTGCTTTGCTTTTGATTCATGACTTTCTTATGTTTTTTCATTTTTACTGGAACTTATATTTGTATTTCTTTTTATTTTTTCTTTTTGAAAAAGAAGCTATATACCATTTTCGCATGGTATCTAGATCTTTTAGCTTCTACTAAATCACAATATTTGTTGAATAAAATGTATTTTTTTTAAGAACTTTCCTTGGGACCCTTCAACTGTTGGTTCTCGTTTATGTCAAGCTGGTATTGCTTTGACTGTACTTTATAGTAGTTTCCTCATTTCTTAGAGTCTATGACTTATCTCCCAGATTCCTTTCCCATTACTGAAATATATTCTCAAGTAATTTTTTTTTTCATAAAGAGTGTGTGCTAGGTAAACTTTGTGGCCTTATAGGCATGAGCATATTTATTTTCATTCTTCATTGATAGTTTTTCTGGGTATAGAGTTATAGTTTCAATATCATTATCCTTCAGAACATTAAAGGTGTCGCTTCACTATCTTCCAGCATGCAGTCAATCTTGACTCAATATCTTTCCTTGGTTCTGGAAAATTTCTCTTCTATCCTTTCATTGATTACTTTTCTCCCTTCATGTTCTCTCTTCTCTTTTAGCTGCAACACCTATTAGGTAGATGTTGATCTCTTGGGTTACGCTATGTTTCTTACGTTTTAAAATTTTCATATTTCTATTTCTTTGTTCTTTTGCTGTACTTTTTAGTAGCTTTCCCTAATAATTTCTTTTAACACTTTGTTTTTATTTAGACCACCTTATTTTTAATTTCTAATATTTATTTTTAAAATTATTTTATTGAGCTCCTGTTTAGTAATAGCTTATTCTTGTTTTGTAGGCTTCTTTAAGCATACTTTTTATTATTAATCTTAAAATCTACCTTTCCTCTGAATTTGGGCATTCTCTGGTCCATTCCTTCCGTATTGCTGATCTTTAGTTATCTTTTCATATTTGTGAATGAAGCACAGAGATGAGTAGTGGCAGATTGGACAATTACGATGTGGGTGAGCTGAGTGAGGCCCATTAGAGGAGGGGGAAGACTTGAAGGAGAAACCAGAGACAAACTGAGGGGAAAGGCCCAGTAAAATCTTTCTTCCCACACTGGGAGCCAAGCTTGTGATGCTCAAATAATCCCAGAGCCAAAGCTGTTCTGTTTTTCTAGAAATAATGTGGCCAAGGCAATAGACTTAATTTAACATTGTAGAGTGTCAAGCCTTGAGGCAACAAGAGCAATGAAAAAGACAAAGAAATAAAAAAAGACAAAGCCCACTGGTAAAAAAAAACAGGGCAGAGTGTCCTGTCTGCTGATGGTCTGTGAAGTTCTGCTCTGAGTGCAGCTGGCTTCATGTCTCCAGCTGCCTTGTGTGTTTATGCCTTAACTCTGAAAATGTGAAACTGTGTTTTCCCGTCAGGAGAAAGCCTTCTTGACAGTTGCGAGTGCTCGGCGGGAGTGTATGGAGTAGGGCTGGGCGGGTGCAACGGTTAGGCGAGGGCTCTGCTGGCTGACAGTCTGTCATTCCGGGGTTAATCCAGGCCCCAGCAGCTCTGCAGGAAGAAACTGTGCTGGACAGAAGAGAGAGAGAGAGAGAGAGAGAGAGAGAGAGAGCGCGAACGCGAGAGCGCAGCCTTATGCTCACTCCAGAACCTGCTTTAAAGAAAGGGTCCTGCCATTGGGGGAAGAGGCCACATTCTCCATGGGACTAAAATAATCGAGAAAATCCGCTCACGTTTCTTTCAGTAGAGAAATGACACTTTTTTTTTTCCATTTCAGCACTCAGAATTCTAGTAGGTGCCTGTTTGAGGTGGTTTCCAGATGTCCACGACATTTATATGAAGGACTGAAATGAAGTAATTGGAGCTAGCATTTTTGTTGCATGCACTATTACAGGCTCTGTCATAAAGTGCTTTCAGCACATTATTTCATTCAATCTTCACAGCCTTCTTCAGAGAAGATTATTGTCTCTATTTAACATGTATGTAAGTAGAAGAGCCAAAATTTGAATGCAGTTCTGGCTTGCTTCAGTATGCTTTTTTTGCTAACATCCATGTTTATCAAAGTATAGAGTACCTGTCAAGTACTGCATTAAAATCATCTTTCACTATTAATTAGATTATTTTAGGTAAATTAACCTCTTTAGGTTTCAAATTTATCTGTAAAAATGTATAATAATAATAATATAAATAGTATCAACTTTATGATTTGTTGTATGGGTTAAATATATATATTTATATTTATATATAAAACTCAGTACATACATAGTACATAGAGCACATTCAATAAATATTTGTTGAATAAATAAATGAAAAACAATAACAGTCTTATAGAACATCCATTTCCTATAGCGAGGTTTCTCAACTTTGGCACTACTGACATTTTGGATTGGACAATTCTTTGTTATGGAAGCTGGTCTGTACATCATAAGATGTTTGGCAGCATACCCGACCATTACCTACTAGATGTCAGTAGCAATGCTCTGCCCCCCAAGCCGCCCAATTGTTTTATCCAAAAATTTCACCAGGCACTGCCAAATGTTCTCCAGGTAGCAAAATCGCCCCACTGAAAACCACAGTCTTAGAAGGAAACAGTCCTGCGTTGGACAGCATAGAGGAGCAATCTGTACATAGTAAATAGTTTAGATAGTCAATAGTAAATAATTTAGACTTTGCGGACTGCACGGTCTCTGCTGTAACTACTCAACTCTGTCATTGCAGCATGAAAGCAGCCACAGACACAAATAAACTGATGAGTGTTACTGTGTTCCAGTACAACTTTATTTATAAAACCAATCTGGTTCATAGGTTGTCATCTGCTGTCCCCTACAAATGCAGAATGAGCAATAGTGTAGCACCTTTCTTAGATATGCACTACTGTTACTGTGTCATATAGGCTGAGCCTGGCCTTACATATTAGCAGAGGGGACTTTGTCTACATGCGAACTATGAGAAGGGCCCCTGTAAAGCTTTCTGTCTCATAGGCTAGGTATGATACAATATCACAATAGAAGGTTATTCTTCTGGATTCTCAAGCTTGGCTTTGAGCAATATCCTCTCCATAAGAGCACATTCCCATAAGAAGGCTAGAAGATAAATATTTTTCACTGTGGACCACTGACATGTGAATGAGTTTTTCCATTAAGGAATTCTTAATCCTCTGTAGCCACCAAACTTAGAAAGAAAAGGGAGTAAGACAGGAGAAAAGACACATATGTAAAATTGCACAGCAGGGGCCCTGAACACAAACTTGTCTGACTTCTCAAATCTACCTATAGAGAATATCTCCAGTTTAGACTGAAGAGGAAATGGCACAGACGTCAACTCTGTTATTTGGCAAGGGTGTAATTAGGCTTCCAAATAGGCCTTTATTAATAAGGAGCACTGAAATCTTTCTTTAAATAATACCCTACAACCACTGTGTCAGCTTCCTGCAGATTAAAGCATGTCCTTGTCATTAAGATAATGTTCTACATATCTATCTCAATAGAACACAAACATCAGTGTGCCACAAACACACTCTTATAGTGCCACAGTTAGAATCCTTGCTAAGTGCAAGCAAGAGGGTGGTAGATGAAAAGTGAAAAGTTTGAATTAGATTTGTTTGGAATACCACTGTCTTACTTCATTTAGCTCATATCTACCTCCTGTTAAATAAGGAAACATGTAAAAATATCTCTGACATGAAGATGTACTTTCTTTGTGACATTACTATTTTAGTTTCCAGTCCAGATTGAAAAGTCAATGAAGTATAAGCAGCAATCATGGGAAAATTAAAGAAAAGCTCTTTAATGGGGCTGACTTAGCTGATAGATCCATTTTGTCTGTTTGCTCTATCCCCTTATTTCTGCCTGAAACTTGATTGTGATGGCTGGAGTTTTTGCAACCACTTTGTAATCAAGAGTCTATGTTGCTAGAGATATTACAAAGCTGCCATCAGGTCCTGGATAGCCTATCTTTGGACCTATTATTTTAATAACAAAAAACAAACATCCTTGAGCAACTATTTTTAAAGTCTTTGCAATAATAACTGCAATAGCTTAAAGATACCACAAAATGTTTTTTACTCTTACCATGCGAGGTAGAATCTGCTTCCCTTATCTTTAATCTGGGCTATCCCTATGGTTTATTTTGATCAACAGAATGTGGCAATAATGTATCTTTTGGAGCTAGGCTTTAAGGGATTTGAGATTCCATCCTCGCAACTTAGAATTTTTCCTCTTGGAACTCAGCTTCCATGCTGTGGGAAGCCCAAGCCACATGTCAAGACTACATGGAGAAAAACAGATACTCTGATCAACAGCTCAGCTCTACCTTCTGCTGCTATGATAGCCAGCACTGATGTCCAGTCAAGTAAGTGAGCCTTCTAGGATGTTTTGACCCAGTCAAGATTCCAGATAATGGCAGCATTTGAACCATGCAGCTGAGCCCAGTCTTCCAGAGGCCACCATGAAAACATCAGATATATGAGTGAGTCCTCTCAGATGCACCAGTCCATCAAGTTTCCAGAAAACTGCAGCCCCAGCTGATACTACCTGAAATGGAAGAACCACTTGGCCCAGTCAATACATAGATTCATAAGAGACTATAAATGCTTGCTGGTTTTTAAAGGCACATCAATGTAGAGACTAAAAATAGTGACCAATCCATCATAGAATTAAGACTGAAAACTTGTGCAAAGTAGGAAAGCTGGAAAACATCAGAAAAACTTCAAGTCTCAAGCATACATTAATAATTTAGAAATGTGGTGTCCTAATTCTCAGCCTAACTGTATATTTCGAAGGCCCTTGAACTAAGGAATAAACATAAAAACTGTTCCAAAAGTGGCAAGTCTTTAGATTTCTGGACTAACCAACAAAGAAACCATCACACAGGCCTGCCAGCATGATCCTGGAAACACATGACACACCTTCATCCCAAGAAGATAAATTCTGTTGATGAACTGATGGATGAGAATTACATAGCACATGAGGAAAAATAATGTATGACTTGTACTATAAACAGTGATGAAAAAAGATCACAACCCAAAATGATAAGAAATAGGAAAGATGAAAAGGACTTTAAAATTATTGTTTAAAATATTTGACCTCCTTTATCCCAGCAAATATTTTAAACAATAATTTTAAAATCCTTTTCATCTTTCCTATTACTTAACATTTTGGACTATGATCTTTTTTCATCACTGTTTTTACAACAAGTCATATATTGTTTTTCCTCATGTGCTATGTAATTCTCATCCATCAGTTCATCAACAAGATTTATCTTCTTGGGATGAAGGTGTGTCATGCATTCAAAATTATAAAGATTAAATCTGTAAGGTAATAATAGTATATTACATAAAAAAGGACAGGAAGAGTTGAACAAAAAAAGTGAATTCTAGAAATGAAAAGGAAAGTAATTGAAATTTAAAAAGTCTTAGTGGATATACTAAACAGTAGACTACAAACACCTGACACACACGTATGAAGAATTAGTAAACTTGAAGCCAGATCTGAGAAATTGCTCAAAATTCACCATGAAGAGCTAAAGAGATACAAAGTAGAGAGTAGAAATTAAAAGACACAGGGACCATACTGAGAAGTTTCAACACTGGTCTAATGAGGATTTAAGGAAGAGAATGTAAAGTAAATGTGGTGGTTGTATAATTTTTCCAGAAATAAATATCTGAGTTTATCAGTTGAAAAATTATTGAGTCCCAAATAATAGCTTTTGCTACACAACTAAATTATTGACTGAAAGTATATATATATATATAGTTTCATTAGAAAAGAACTCATTTTCATATCATATCTTTTATAATTTCCACTAATGATGGAGCTGGATCTTTGATTTATTGCCTTCGTTTTCTCTAGCCCTTTCCCCCATATCTGTTCCTTTCTTCACTGTGTGCCCCTAACCAAGAATGCCCAGTTTCATCTCCAATGCCTGGCAGAGCTCTATCACCTCCTGGAAGCCTTCTCTGACCACCCCAGGGCACTGCTTCTACTTTCTCTAAAATTTTACAGCACTGAAGTCTGCTCTCTTATTTGGCTCTTAGTTTATTGGCTTTTTATGGGCAATTTGGGAGCTTTCAGGTTGGAGGCCTCAGCTTGTATTTTTCTGGCCTCCCCAGTGACCTAATTTGTTCTCAGTAAATGTTAGTTCATTGCTGATAACTAACCCTCTAAAAATTTGTGAGAGTAATTTTTGGGAAGGTCAAAGGGATTCAATGAAAAAGTATGTTGAAAGCTTTTATAAGAGCATGATATTACTGCTGCTGTACCTTCACAAAAATAAAAAATACCATGATTATTACAACTGTATACTATTTCCACTACTACTATTAGAACTACTATTACTATTGTTAATGTCTAACAAAATCCTTCAAGTGAAACACAAGGGCTTGAGCAGAATTTTCCAGTGAAACTGTGGAACAAGAGGACTATTGAGTGGTGGTGGTGAAAACAGATAAAGGGGAGAAGTGTGAAAAGGCAGAAGAAAAGTAAAAGGAGTAGGATTGTTAGAGTAGAATGCTGGGAATAACAAAATTAAAATGAGACAAAGAACTACAGAAATGGTGTAATGCAATGTATTCTCATGGGAGAGAAGACATTCAAGCCCCTCAGTTCTATAGAAAATGCAGAAGCTGCTTGCCCAAGAACAAGCCTAATGAATGTCTCAGAGAAACAGGGTTGTCAAGTCCACAAAACCACTTCCCTAGAGATGCAGTTTCATTCTTTCAGTGACCCAAATTCACTGGAATAATTGGGAACTATTTCAGAGGTCACCAAGGCCAAGAGCCTTCTCAGGGTACAGTCTTGCATCAATTCGGCTTGAATGAGAGATAGAGCTTGGTGGATTTGGCAATTTGGGCTAAGCCAAGAGTGTAGTACTTTGACTCTTTTCCCGTGTGATAAAGTTAGAGAAATACCAGGACTGATATCATCAAATCCACCAGTAGATCTGTCATAAGCATCAATCCTTAATCATTGACCAACTGGGTTCATTTCTATAACTTTAACTTTTTTTTTTTTTTTACTGTCTTCAAAGGTAAAATACCTTTTTAATCCAAAACTTTGCTAATATCATGGATAATGTTTCTATCATTTTATCCCTTCGAAGTCAGATCATTCTTTTCTTGGTTAATTTATTAACTGAGCTTTCTATATTGTGTGTGATAGCTTTTGATTCAAAATGTCCTGCTGCACACATTAATCTATCTAGTTGCTGACTTTCAACTTCCTGGTTCCATCAATCACAAAGCACCCTAATCTTTCTTGGCTTGTCCTGAACTACATTTAATACCAGTCCAACCTTATCTTTAATAAGCTCACTTAGGTAATTTGCATATAACAAACAAATTAGGTCTTACAATGATTATTTATAGGGTATCAAAGCCATAAATCAATCTAGAAATAATCTACTACTAGAATCCTTCTAGCTAAATGGGGAACAGAACCTAATAAACAAATTAAGTTAATTCCTTCTCCCAAGTTCAATTTGTTCTTTACAACTATACAATTCCATCTGTCATCTACAATTAACTGTTTGGGAATAAACTCACACTACAGTTTTAGACAGTTTGACATCAATTCTTCTTATTTTGAGCATGTGATCATAAATTTGTGGTTCTTTTTCTACTTTAATGACTCAACAGTAAGTGTATGTGTGGAATGGTACAGAGTAGAGACCTAGGGGACGTGGATTCTCTATCTGTCTCTGACAGAGAACCTGTGAGTTTGGGGTAATATGTCACTCTAAATTGAGGGGAAATGGGTCTGTGGATAAGCTTCAAGTGGTCTGTAAACTCTTGAAATAAATGACATGCAATGTTTTTAATGTGTTTGTACATCTTTTTCCTTTAAGAGAGAGAATCTATTTCTAACACAAAAAGGTTAAGAAATACCAGATTAGAGTATATTCCACTCCAATTTCAGTATTTACTTAATATAATTTGATTATTATTTTATGTTCTCAAGGGAGATTTCTATTTTTAAAGGAGTCAGAGTTTAATGAACTCAACTGTGTTCTCTAAATTGAATGCACCTATAAATCAGGGGTATGAGGAAGAGTGAACTTTTGACAAACTATCCTGGGATAATTGTTCATATGAAGAAAAATTAAATTCCTACCTCACACCATACACAAAAACAAATTTCAGATTTATTAAAAACCTAAATGTGAAAAGCTAAAGCTAAAATCTTTTAGAAGACATGAGAAAATATCTAGCAGTAAAGTATTTCTAAAATAAGACAAAAATTACATGTTATAGAGGAAAACGTGGCCAAATTTTACTGTCCTATAGTTGCAAATTTCTAATCAAAGATTTCTAAACAAATTTTAAGAACATATCACAAACTAAAATAAGGTATTTCACAAACTTGTAACTCATCAAGTATTAATAACTTAATACATTAAAATTTTCTTTTTCTACATTAATAAGAAAAATACCAGAAATTGCAAAATGGGAAAAAGATACAAAGAGGTTTTATAAATTAGAGGCATTATAAATGACCTGTAGTATTCACGTTGTTCAAGTTCTAACATGCTCTGCCATTTCTATAGCCCTTATTTATTTTATTTATTTTAAAATTTACTCTATGCCACTTGCCATGGTTATTTATTTCATTTGGGCAACTCTGTTAATCTCTTGAGGTAAGCACTATCATTTAAATTTTAAATATATCCATCAGTCCCTAGGTCATTACTAGTACCCAGGAGAAACTCGATAAATATCACATATAGAGTTTGTTTTTTCTTTTTACATTTAAACATCTCTGAAATTGAGATGTACATTAATCTATAGCATTTGACATCTTCAGCTAGGTAGCATTCAAGACACATGTCCTTAACCCCACAAAGATGAACGTGATTATCACTATTATCGCTTCCATTGAGTTATGTACATTATCGACACTTCACTTATTGACTTTGCTATTTAAATATATTTTTAAAAGATTACACTATGATTTGACATTGATACAAAAAGTTAAAATGAAGGCAGCAGACATGGAAACAAATAAGATTAAAAAGGCGGCTATTCATCATTGGCAAATGGCACAATTTCACCTCTTCTTGCAAAATGAAGACCAAGTACTTAATGGAGTCTCAGAAAGGAAGGGACTCACAAGTGGATGAAGCTGAGTAAAATTCTGTTCCTGAGATATGTACAAAAGGATCACCTAATATATGTCGAGTAATGCAACTCAAAGCAAGAGGAGTTGCAGAATCTTAGAAGGAAACTCAAAGCAACAGGGGCCGATATAACTGATTCAAACTGCCTCTTATTTAATCAAGAAAATAACAGAATAAGACTTGAAGAATGCACATTAGCAGCTCAGACGAAAATTCCAGTGTAATAGTAGAGCATTCTTTTAGTAATGCTGCCTTATCAGTATGCTTGATGATGGCGCAGAGGGTGATATTGTGTGGATAAACACAAATGTTGACCCTTAAGTCCGACTCTGAATATGAAGAAAATATGGAAATGCGATAACTATTTCACCTTTATTTTTTTCTTTATGCATAATAATGACAGCTGATAAAATTCTGGGCAACTATGTGTAAAAGATCTCTTTTTAATAGGCTTATAAAATAAACAACACTAAATGTTAAAAAAAAAAAAACTATGTTATAGTTATACATAAATAAAAGTGCAGCCTGTAGTTAGTTGAGGTAGTAGAAGTTATTGTTTTTATTAGATTGTGGTTTACCCTTTCACTGAAACTGGACTGGCATTGTCAATAGCTTTCATTCAGAAAATGTAGCAGAGGTTCTGATTCCAGGCCTGGCCTTTAAGATGCCTGGCCTTTAAGACACCTGGCAGCTTTGACTTTTACTCTTTTGGAACTTGGACACTGTTCTATAAAGAAGCTAGTCTAGACCGCAGGAGAAGAGAGGTTATATGGGGGAGGAATGAGACACGTCAGTGATTGCCAGCATCAAATGTCAGATGAGTGGGGGAGGTCTTATTGGATGTTCCAGCCCAAGCTGAATAAGTAATCTTGGCTAACACAACATGGAGCAGAACCACTCAGCTGAGCCCAGCCAACACACAGACTTCTGAGTGGTAATAAATTATTATTATTTTTTATAAGAAATTTAGTTCTTTGAGGTACTTTCTTATGTAACAAAACATAACTAAAACAGATTTGTTTTAAAAGGTGTTACTATTACAAAATCATCAAATATGTAATATTGGCTTTGGAATAGAATACCAAGAGGAGATTGTAAGGGTAGCAAGGAGATGGCGAAAAAGCAGTGATAAGGCTCTTCATTTAGGTTAGAAAAGTGGTGAACATTGGGTGTGGGCACTGTTATTGAGGGGTGGGAAAAAGAGGGAATAATATTGTGTAGTGGCAGAACTATGAGAAGACTGCCACCTGTGGTAGGTAACTTGGGAAAAAAAAAACATCACCAGGTAAACTTGTAGATCTAGCTAAGAATATTTCCAGGCAGACTGTTTAAAAATACCAGCTTCTTTTAGAAACATATAATAAAGTTTTGCAAGAGAAAATTGAGTTAAGAAGTGAACTTTTTAGTTTTAAGCACAATTTAGAAGAAATACAGAAGACTGGAACATTTCCTTTAGTTGGAAAATATTTTCAAAGTGAGAAATGACCTCTTGGAAAAGAATAAATCTAGAGTACTTCCAATGAAAGCATCCTTAGGGTCAAAATGAAATCAAGAGTGTATGAAAATGCACAAAAAATCAGACAAAATACTCTTTGTTTGGGCCTCAGAAAGATTTAAAGTGGTACTTGGTAAACCCTTTTAGATAAATAAAAGAGCTTCTAAAAATCTTAAGACAGTGTCTCTCAGCTGAGATAATCTGTCTCAGAATGAATTATGGATGTGACTTTGAAGTATAGCATAAACCCAATAAAATTTATGGAAAACCCACAGAGTTTTTAAGAGGATCGTATTAGTGAAAATGTCACCAACTTAGATTAACAATGAGAGAGCAGTTCACAATGAAAAGGAGCTTCTTGACTTTCAACTTTTTATAAGCAGGCTAAAAGAGTTACTCTGCTGCAAATATTCTGTTTCTTGTAAGGGTGCAACCAAAAACCCAGAGGAATTAGAGAATCAAACCTAAGAAACAGAACTGGTACCTTAATCAAGGAATATCCCCTGCCTCAAGTTGGGGAACTGACAAGATGTGCCAGGCTTGATTACAAAATTACTAAGGACTGGCTAATATTACATGCTCTTCTTACGAATAACTGCAGTGAAATACATATAACACAAATTTTACTGTTTAGACATTTTTAAGTGTATAATTCAGTGGTATTAAATACATTCTCATTATCCATCTCCAGAAATTTCTCATCATACCAAACTGAAACTCTGTACCCATCAAACAATAACTCCCCATTTTCCCCTAGCCACATCATACTACTTTTGAGGCTATGAATTTGACTGTTCTAGTACCTCATATGAATGGAATCAATTGTCCTTTTGTATCTGGCTTATTACACTTAGCATAATATTTTCAAAGTTTATCCATGTTCTAGCATGTAACAGAATTTCATTCTTATTTTAAAGCTGAACAGTATTTCGTTGTATGTATATATCACATTTTGTTTATCATTTGTTGGTCAATAGGCATTGGCCTGTGTCCGTCTTTTGGCTATTGTGAATAATGCTGCTATAAACACTGGTATATAAATATTTATTCAATTCCCTGCTTTACAATTCTTTTGGATAAATAACTAGATGAGGAATTGTTAGATCATATGATAATTTCATGTCTAATTTTTTGAGAAACTGCCATATTGTTTTCTGCAATGACTGTACGTTTTACATTCTCACCAGCAATGCACAAGTATTTCAGTTTCTCTACTTACTTCTTTTTTCTCCCTCCTTCCCTCTCTCTCTCTCTCTCTCTTTCTGATAGTAGACATTCTAATGGATGTGTGAATGAGAGGTAAATTAAAAAAAGGTAAACTACAATCTTATTGTAGTTTTAATTTGTATTTAGATAATGACTAGTGATGCTGAGGATCATTTCATTAACTTATTTGTCACCTGTATTTCTTCTTAGGAATACATGTCTATTGATGAATTAATTGACGAAGGAAATATATTTCTAGTCACATTCTTTGCCCCGTTTTAATTGGGTTGTTTGTTTTTGGTTTGAGTTGCGAAAATCTTTTTATATATACTCTGGATATTAATCTCTTATCTGATATATGATTTGCAAATATTTTCTCCAGTTCTGTGAATTCTTTTTCACTCTGTTGATAGTGTATTTTGGTGCCCCAAATTTTTAATCTTTTTTTTTAGGCAAGGCAACCCTTGGTTGACCTCACAGATTGCAAGGATCTTGTCAATTTACCATCCCTTATTTTTTATTGTATTTTTTAACACCCGCAGCACCTGGTCTTCCTAGGTGGTCTCCCATCCAAGTACTAACCAAGCCCAACCCTGCTTAGCTTCCAAGATCAGGGTGGCGTGGCCATAGACTCAAAACGTTTAATCTTGATAAGTCAAATTTATCTATTTTTTTCTTTTATTGCCTGTGCTTTTGGAGGCATGTCCAAGAAATCATTGCCAAATGCAAAGCTGTAAAGATTTCCCCACTATGTTTTCTTCTAAAAGTTTTGCAGTTTAGCTATTACATTTATAGCTATGATCCATTTTGAGTTCATTTTTGTATATGGTATAAGGTAAGGGTCAAACTGCATTCTTTTACATGTACATATGCAGTTTTCTAAAACTATTTGTTGCAAAGACTGTCTTTCTCTGTTGAATAATGTTGGCACTTTTGTCAAAAATAATTTGACTATCCATGTCTGGCTTATTCTACTTAACAAAATGTCCTCCAGGTTCATTTATGTTGTTGCAAATGGCAGGATTTACTTTTTTTTTATGGTCAAATAATATTCCACGGTGTATATATACTACATTTCCTTCATCAATTAATTCATCAACAGACATGTATAATCTCACCTTTATGTGAAATCTTAAAAAGTCACGGTTACAAAAACATGGTGTAGAATGCTGGTTGACAAAGGGCTAGGGTTTGGGTAAATGAGGAGATGGTCAATTGGTACAAAATTTTAGTTCTAATGTGAATAAGTTTAATATACAGCATGGTGACTATAATTAATAATACAGTATTGTATACTTGAAATTGGCTAAAATAGTAGATCTTAAGTGTTCTTACTATCAAAAAAAGTAACTATGTGAGGTGATGGGTATATTAATTAGCTTGGTTATGTAACCATTTCACAACATAAACACATGTCAAATTATCACACACATTTTATAATTGTATACAATTTTATTTGTCAATTATACCTCAATAAAGCTAGAAAAATAAAATAAATAATAAATTTAAAAAATTTGACAGTTTATGTGAGGATTCTTTTTTTGGCTCTCTGTTCTATTCCATTAGTCTATAAGTTTGTTTTTATGCTTGTACTACATTGTTTTATTGTAGCTCTGTACTAAGTTTTAAAATCAGGAAGTGTGAGTCCTTCAACTTCGTTTTTCTTTTTCAAGATGATTTTGACTATTCAGAGCCCATTGGTATCTGTATGGATTTTAGAATGAGTTTTCTATTACTATAAAACACATTGTCATGATTTTTGACAGATTGCGTTGAATCTATGGATTGATTTGGTAGTACTGTCATCTTAACAACATTAAGTCTTCTAATTCGTAAACATGGGTGTCTTTTCATTTATTAGGTCTTCTTTAATTTCTTTTAGTAATGTTTTATAGTCTTCATTGTACAGATCTCTTGTCTTTCTAGTTAAGTTCATCCATAAATGTTTTATTTTTTATGCTGTTGTAAATGGAATTAATTTCTTAATTTTCTTCTCAGATTGTTCATTATTAGTGTATAAAAACACAGCTTACTTTGTTTATTAATTTTCTATCCTGCAACTTTAATAAATTTATTTATTAATTCTAACTTTTCTGCTGGAATCTTTGGGTTTTCTATATATAAGATCATAATATCTACAGAGACAATTTTATTTATTTTCTTTCCAATTTGAATGCTTTTTATTTCTTTTTCTGTCCTAACTCTTCTGGCTGTAATTTCAAATACTATGTCAAATAAGAGTGGTGAAAACAGGCATCCTTGTTTTCTTTCTTATCTTAGAGGAAAAGCTTTCAGTCTTTCAAAATTGAGTGTAATGATTGCTGTGGGATTTTTCACATGTAGCCTTTTTGTGTTGGGAGAGTTTTCTTCTATTCTTAATTTGTTGAATGTTTTGATTGTGAAAGGTGTTGAATTTTGTTAAATACTTTTCTGCATCAATTGAAATGATTATGCCCATCCCCCCATTCATTCTGGTTGATGTGGTATATTATTCTGGTTGATTTTTGTATCATTTTGGCAATCTAGACATAAATCCCAATTGATCATAGTGTATAAGCTCTTTAATATGCTGCTAAATTTGGTTTGCTAGTATTTTGTTGAGGAGTTTCCATCAATATTCGTATGGAATATTGGTCAGCAGTTTTATTTGTCCAGCCTTGGTATCAAGATAATGCTGGTCTCATAACATAAGTTTGGAAGTGTTTTCTCCTTTTCAATTTTTGGGAGGAGTTTGGGAAGAGAAGGATTGGTATTAATTATTCTTTAAATGGTTGATAAAATTCATTAGTGAAGTTTGATTACTGATTTTGATTCTTTGATTTTTTATTACCGACTCAATCTCCATGGTAGTTATAGGTCAATTCAATTTTCTATTTCTTCATATTTCAGTCTTTGTAGGTTATATATTTTTAGAAATTTGTCCATTTCATCTAGCTTACTCAATTTGTTTACTAGCAATTGTTCATGATTATTATGATTATTTCCTTGATAATTTTTTTATTTCTACATTAATAATAATGTTTTCACTTTTTATTTCTAATTTTAGTAATTTGAAATTTTATTTCTTTTTTTCTTAGTTGATCTAGATAAATGTCATTTTGATGATTTAAAAAAATAATGATTGTATTTGTAGATTTTCTTCTTTATTGTTTTTCTATTCTCTTTTTATATATCTATGCTCTAATATTTTTTATTTTCTTCCTCCTGCTAGCTTTGGGTTTAGTTTGTTTTTCTTTTTCTAGTCCTTTAATGTGTAAAATTAAGTTATTAATTTGAGATCTTAATTTTTAAAGTGAGCATTTAAATATAAATTTCCCATTTAGCACTGCTTTTCCTGCATTTCATAAATTTTGGTACGTTTTAGCTTGGTTTTCATTTGTCTCGAAATTTTTTCTAATTATTCTTGTAATTTTTTTGTTGACTCACTGGTTATTAATATTGTCTTGTCTAGTTTTTACATATTTAAAATTTTTTCAGTTTTCCTTTTGTTATTGATTTCTAGTTTTATTCCATTGTGATCAGAAAAGATACTTTGTATAATTACAACTTTTTAAAATTTAGTAAGACTTGTTTTGTGACCTAACATATGGTCTATCTTGGAGAATGTTTCATGTACAATTGAGGAAAATGTGTATTCTGCTGTTATTTGGTGGAGTGCTCTATATATGTCCATTAGGTTTACTTGACTTATAGTGTTCTCAAGTCCTCTCTTTCTTTATCGATCTTCTGCCTTGTTGTTCTATCTACTTAAAAGTGGGGTATTGAAATCTCCAACTGTCAATATAGACATATGTATTTTTCTCTTTAATTTTGCCAATGTTTGCTTCATATATTTTGAAGCTCAAATGTCTGGCACACATATGCTTGTAATTATTATATTTTCTTGGCATCTTGACCCTTTATTAATAAACTTCTTTGTCTATTTGACAATTTTTGACTCAAAGTTTATTTTATCTAATATTAGTATAGTCATCCCAGCTCTCTTTTGGTTACTATATGCATGAAGTAGCCTGTGCCGTAATTTCACTTTCAACCTATTTGTGTCTTTAGATCTAAAGTGAGTCTCTTGTAGACAACATATATTTGGATCACATTTTTTAAATTCATGCTGTTAGTCTATGCCTTTTGATAGAGAAATTTAATTTATTTGTATTTAGAGTAACTACTGATAAAGAACTTACTTTTGCTATTTTGTCATTTGTTTTCTGTATGTCTTATTGCCTTTTTTGCCTGTACTTCTCCATTACTGCTTTATTTTGTGTTTAGTTGATTATTGTAGTGTCATATTCTGATTCTCTTCTCATTTCTTTTTTGTGTATTCTACAGATATTTTTGGTGGTTATCATAGCAATTATATATATTACCTATAGTTACAATAACATAATTTAAATTGATATCAACTTAACTTTTATTGCACACAAAACTTGACTCCCATACAGCTTTTTGCCTCCCACTTATATTATTGGTGTCACAAATTACAGCTTTATACACTATAATATCCACTAACATAGGTTTATAATCTTTGCATTTATCTTTTAAATCCTGAAGAATATAAAAAATGGAATTATAAGCCAAAATTATAATTATACTGTTTTTTTTTAAATATATTTGCCTATGTATTTATCTTGACTGGAGATCCTTATATGACTTTGAGGTATACTTAATATCCTTTTATTTCAATGGGAAGGACTTCATTTAGCATTTTTTTATTGCTAATGTTAATAAACTCTCATTTTTTGTTTGTCAGGAAATGTCTTAATTTTTCCCTCATTTGGAAGGGTAGTTTTATTAGCTGAAGAAGTTTTGGTTGACAGCATTTTAAATATGTCATCCAATTGCCTTTTGTCCTGCAAGGTGTCTTCTGATAAATCAGCCAGAAATATTATTGAGGATCTCTTCTATCTGATAAGTTGCTCCTCTCTTTCTGCTTTTAAAATTCTTTATTTGTCTTTGTCTTTTGAAAGTTTGATTATAATGTGTCTCAATATGGATTTCTTTGGAATCCTTACTTGGAGCTTGTTGAGTTCTTTGGATTTGTAGATTCACATTTTAAATTAAATTTAGGACATTTTTTGGCCATTATTTCTTCAGATAATCTCTGCCTCTTTCTCTCTACTTTTCTGTTGCTCTCATAATGCATATATTGTTCTTTTGATGATATTCTACATGTTCCTTTGTGTCTGTTCACTTTTCTTTATTCTTTTTTTTTCTAACTTCTGAAATTTGATCATTTCTATTTTACTGTCTTATGTTCACTTACTCTTTTTCTGCCTGCTCCCATCTAATATTGAACACTCTATTGATTATTTCAATTCAGTGATAGCTTTTTCTCAGCTCTAGAATCTGGTTCCTTTTAATAAATTTTTTTGTTAATATTCTTATTTGTTCATATATTATTTTACTGATTTCATTTAGCTCTTTTTTTTTTAAATCTTTGAGCATATTTAAAACAGCTATTTAAATGTATTAGTCTAGTAAGTCTGATGGCTGTGCTTCTTCAGGATGGTTTTTACCAATTTTAATTTTGTTTCTTTGAATGAGTCATGACTTACCACTTTGTTATGTGCCTTGTGATTTTTTATTGAAAATTAGGCATTTATAAAACAAAACAAAACAAAAACAAGCCTTTTTTCTCAGTTTTTGTAGGTTGCATTTGTTCTTGGACAGTCATTCATTGAGTAGCTGGGCATGTTCTGAATCTAGGAATCAGCTTGAGGTAAAAACCTTAAGGTTTTCTCGTTTCTTTTCTGAGCATGCTTCTTGCCTTAGCTTGCATGTGGCTTTAAAATTTTCTTTTTTTTTTTAGACATACCTGCTTTTGAATGTTTTAATTTTCTAAAGAGTTTCATCCAGATTCTTCTGAGCCTTACATGGTCTGCTTACAATTTTTTCACCCATAATTTGTTTCCAAGGTACATGTGTGTCTATAGTTCCCTTGCCATCATTTTTCCCCACCCAAGATCTGAATTAGGCAGGACAGAGACCAGTTCTCAGGCAGCTCCCAGACAGGTTAGAACATTGCAAGTATAATCTAGCCTGCTCCCTTTAGTTCAAGGGAGGAAATTGGAAATTATGCTGTCTCCATCTGATTAAGACACATCATGCAGAGAAGAGGTGGGAAATATTGAATAAAAATAACACAAAATTTCTTACTGTTTTGAATGTGAGTTTTTTTTTAATTGAGTGTTTGTTTGTAGACTTTATACTCCCCCCACCCCCAGAGTTCTTGTAAGGTTAATTCAATCACCAGTTTCTTTCTTTTTAAAAATTTTTATGGGGGAAACAAGGGCTTAAAACTTCCTAATACTATGTTGCTGATGTCACTTCATTTTCCCCATTCTGAAGTAAGCACCTAGTAGTTATCCAATCTATGTCTTAACATTGTATGTGGCATTTGAGAGAAAATAACATCCTTTTAGTTTATAGATCTCCAAATCGAGAGTGTTGCATCAAGGAGCTTTATATACATCCAGATGTGATGAAAGTTATAAGATTTGAATTTTGAGTTGCTGTTATAATGGAATGAGACTTTTGAAGGAGGAGTACTTCACATGTATTTCACAAGTGGGGAGAACACAAAAGGTTGTTGTCAGAGGATATGTGATGGTAGATCATTCTCAAAGATGGTTAAAAAGAAATTCTCTTTTTCTCATACGTGCACACTCATTCTTCCATCTAGAATTGGAGTGTATTTTCCCTTCTCTTGATCAGTGATGGCCTTGTAATTTGATTAGAGTGATATAATGCAGTTAAAAATGATGCTTTTGGACTGCCATGCCAAGATGTTACAAGATCATGTATCTCCCACTTTCAACCTCTAATTCAGCCATCCTGTAGAGAATCGTAGACTAAGTCTTAAATTGTGATAGAACACATGGAAAGACAAGGTATACAGACAGAAGAGCACCCAAGATCCCCAGCTGAGCCTTGTAGACACCACATATTAGCTTTCCCTGAGTCCTGACCAAATTTCAGAATCACAAGCAAACAAAAATGGTTTTTGTTGTTTTAAGTCACTAAAATTTTTTTAGGGAGTGAGGGAAAGTGGGAGGGAGAATGGTAATGCAGCATTGCCTCATTATTTATCTGGGACAATTATTTAATAGATTTTCATGAGTAATTTAGACTACAAGCAAGTTTCATCTATGTAGCTGACATCGGAAAATAGCCCCTGTTTAAAATGAGAATTTTGATTATTAAATTCTACTTCTGGCATTTATAAGCTATGAGGCAATATTAAGTGATTTCACCTTTTTGAGTCAAGATTTACTGTTCTGTAAAATGAATATAATTCTGAAATAGATTTTTTAGGAGGAAGAGATGTGCTAAAATGTGACATTCAGTCCATGTGTATACCTGCACAATGTACACAATTGCACATGGCCATACTATTGTATAAAACACAAAGCATGATTCCTGCCACACAGTAGGTACGTTAATGGTGGTAATTAAAGGAGTCTTCTTCTCTTATAAGAGGAATATTCTTAGACATTGAAATGTGATCAGACCTCAAAGGAAGAAAGCTATAATAGCAAACTGACAGATGTTTGGGTTAAGTTAATTAAATTATTAACATGAGTTTATATTTTTAATGGGATTGGAACAGTACATGTCCACATGGTAAACACTAAATAAATGTTAACTAATATTATTTTTGTTATTGCTGTTATTATTTGGACAGACAGGTGGCTTTGCCTAACATCCCTTTGGTCATATCGAGAAGAAAGTGTTTGTCAGGCCTTGCTTTAGGTCCTGGTACCCTCACATTCATAAACCATCTTTGGGATCTTTTTCACATAGGAGAAAACAATAAGACCACAACTGTATCCCACGCTCAACAGATGTATCTATTTCATTCTGACATCTTCAATTAGCCATACATCTTCTCCATCTTAAAAACTATTTCCCTTCAGAGTAACTAATGGATTTATGATTATTACTATTGTCGAAAAAACATAGACTTGGAGAAATGCTTGATTGCTAAAACTAAAATTCTCCCAGGAATGCTCTATTTCTTCTATTTTTTCCCTTCTCTTCTTCTCTTTTCACTACTTGATAACCTACCACTTCTAAGGAGTGTTGAAAAAATGATTTCCACTTTGCTTTACATTGATTTAGTCACTTATTTTTTAGGTCAGACATTTTTTGAGTGTTAATTTTGTGCTGGCATCTGATTTTTAACCTAGAGGGTTTTAGACTTCGATAGCCTTCAGGGCATCTTTGACTTCATTTTTTTTTTTTTTTTTTTTTTTTTTTTTTGCTACAGAGTTCCACATGTCTTAAGTTGCCCACTAAACAACCCTCTGGTAAGTAATCTGGATCTCTTTAGATTAGTAGTAGCCTCAGATCTTTTGTATTTTTGACCTAATTTCTACGTGTATCAAGAGAAGTACTTATCTAAGGCTATGTAACAGATAATCCTGATGCTTAATAAATTAAAAAATAATAATTTATTATTTTGCATAGTTTCTGTTGGTTACAATTGCAGGAGCAGCATGATAGGGTTGTTCTGACTTGGGATCTCTCATAAGATTACAGTCAGATGTCAGCTGGGGCTCAATCACTTGAAGATTTGACTGGGGCTGGAGGCCCCATTTCCAAAGTATCTTACTCATGTGGCTGACAATTAGTCCTGGTTATTGGTAGAGGCCTGCTCTCCTTTCCATCTGGGCCTTTCCACAGGGCTTCTTGAGCCTCCTAATAGCAGGTGACTGGTTTCTCTCAGAGCAAAAGTTTTGAGAAAGTAAGGCAGAAGCTTCAATGCCTGCTGTGATCCATCCTGGGGAATCATATTCTGTTGGTCACATCAGCAGGCCTCTAAGAAGACTACAGAAAGGAGAGATACTAGAAGGTACTAAATAATTGGAGATCATGTTGAAGGCTGACCACATCATCAGCATGCTTCTTAGAGTTTTCTAGAGCAGGTCCAAATCTAAACTTCTGACCAGCCCAGCTATTGACAGCCTCTCTCAGGAAAAAGGTTGTCCTGTACTTTATGAAAATACCTTCCTATTGGATTTTCTTCAGAGCCGTTATTCCTAAACAATGGTTCTAAATTGACTATTATTTATGCATTCTTTCTCACCTCTCTTATTTTAGAAAGAAGGAAGGGAGAGAGTAAGAGAAAGAAAAAGGAAAATCCTGCCTGGGGTTTTTGATTTCTTTCTTAAAGTGTTCTGGAGTACCAATTGTCACACCGAAAATAATGTTTTTCAGTATGCTGTTTTAGAGGAGCAAACTTCTTAATGATCCCCAAACTTAACATTTCTTTGTCTATTAATTGTACTGACTTGTTCCTTGATGTTTTTGACAGGTTCTCACACTGCCTCCATGAAATGAAAGTGATATTTTTTACAAATATGGCCTGCTTAGTTCAGATCTATTCTGTATATACAGAGAATATTTAGTATTTCCCATCAAACACACAGAATGTGCAGCAATTAGAATTTTTGCCAGGGTCTACCGTACAGACACATTGCTTTGGAAAAAAGCATATATTTGCATTTTAAAACAAAGTTCTACATTGATGCTCCTGTCCATAGTTTGTTTTTCCTTTTGCTAAACATGGCAGGGTTTCTTTCTGGGTCATATAGACACAGGCCTCCTCATAAAGCACATAGATGTTTTTAGGCAAGATAACCTAATAATGGGTAAGAGCTAAGGCTCTGGCATCTGAACCTGGGTGTGGATCTGAACCTGCATTTTGCAGGTTACTTAAATTCTCCAAGCTTTAGTTTTCTCATTTATAAAATGAGGATAACAATAGTATCAACTTTATAAGGGTTGTCAGTTCAACACTGGTCCTTTCAGCTATACTCAAAAACAATTTTGAAATGAAATCTAAAACAAATAGTCACTGTGTTGATGTATAAAGTGAAATGGTATAGGCCAAAGAGTTCTGAAAAGCTAAGACCACTATATTCTAAAAACACACCTAGATGAATTCTTCTTATAGATGAATTCAGACAACTACTACTCTGAGAAAACACTCAAATTGTTGCACTAGTATATCCAGTTCAAAATCGATCACATATTAGACATATTTTAGACATATTTCAGACTTTTTAAACATTAATTTTAATACTTAATGGAAATCAAGCTTCACTTTTTGCAAGAAATATTAGGTCACTGCCTTTGATGTCTTTATCAAAGGATGGTAGTTTCATCTTTTCATGAAACACTTCTGTCATTTTAAAAAATGAGGAGACATGAAGCTCAACTAGTATTTTTATTTATAAAATATGCACAAATTTTATTCTAATAATATATTTTGTACATTAAGAATATGCACAATGAATAGAAAGTTATGAATAAAAATAGTGGTTGCTAATTTTTTTGTGGTATTCCTATGGATTATCTTGTCCACATAATAGCATCTATATATTCTATTTTGGAGATTGCTGTTTACTCTTAGTTGAATATTACAAATGGTTGATTAAAACAACAATGAGATACAACTACACACCAGTTAGAATGGCTAAAATCCAAAACATCGATGACATGAAATACTGGTGAAGGATGTAGAGCAACTCTTATTCATTGCTGGTGGGAATGCAAAATAGTATAGGAACTTTGGAAGACAGCTTGACAGTTTTTCCCAAAGTAAACATAAGCTTATCATATGATCCATTAATTATGCTCCTAAGTATTTATTCAAATGATATAAAAAACTCATGTCCACACTAAAACATGTACATGTATGTTTGTAGCAAGTTTATTCATAAATTGCCAAAACTTGGAAGTAACTAAGATGTCCTTTGATAAGTGAATGGTTAAATAACCTGTGGAATTTCATACTGAAATATCATTAAATGATAAAAAGAAATGAGCTATCACGCCACCAAAAAACATGAAGAAAATATAAGTGCATTTTGCAAGTGAAAGAAGACAATCTGAAAAGGCTGCATACTGTATGATTTCAACTATATGACATTCTGGAAAAGGCAAAACTATAAAGACAGTAAAAAGATCAGTGGTTGCTAGGGTTTCAGATAGGAAGGGGAGGGAGGTTGGGTGGAAAAATAAACAGGTGGAGCGCAGGGCATTTTTAGAGCAGTGAAACTATGCTGTATGATATTGTAATGGTGGATACATGACATGCATTCATCAAAATCCATAGACTGTACAAGGCAGAGAGTGAACTCTAAAACTGTGGAATTTGCTTAATAATGTATTAATAGTGGTTCACTAATTATAACAAAATTACCACAGGAATGCAACATAGTTAGTAGGAGAAACTGGGTGAAGAAAATAGCGGTATATGAAAATTCTAAGTACTTTCAGTTTTTATGTTAACCTAAAACTGCTCTAAAAATAAAACTTATTTTAAAAACCTAGACTCTAAAAAAATAGTTGTTTTGACTGGGTTTGAAAATGATGACAGTTGCCAAACTGATGTTCTAAGGTGGATGATGTTTGCAACATTCTATTCCAGGTTAAAGATTGGCTTCCCTTTCTGAAAGATAACTTTTAAGCAGGCCAAATTTGAATCTGGGTTCCCATACTTACAGCCACATGACCATGAGCAGCTCACCTAGCTGTGTGGGTCTCAGTTTTCTCAACTGTAAAATGGAGTTCATTTTATGATACCTAGCCTCATAAGGTTACTGTAAAGATTAAGTAGAGGAGACATATGTAAAAGACTAGTTAGCAGTAAGCACCAGTGAATGATAGTTTCTGTTAGGGAAATAAGAATAATTATGTTCTAAGAACGATCTTTACATTTTCTACCTTGGCTTATGCAGTTATTGAAATTAAAAATCATGATATCTATTAAAATTCTCTAAATGATGTTCAACTTTACTGAAGCATAGGAAATAACTGGAAACCATATAATTCTAAGAAATGAAATAAAATGAGGCTAATGTAAATAAAAAAGAGTTACCTATTGGCTTTTCCCAATTAATTAACATATACATGTTCAATTATTCATACCTTAGGGAACTCATTTAGGCAATCAGGTATCCCATAAATATTCATCTTATTTACCTTCAGTGTCTCTGTCATTAGGATTGGAAATTGGCCGTGTTTTCTCAATATATTTCACAACTGGTTGCTTTGAAAAAATTACCTGGGATTAAATTTGTATGTCATTAATAGTGAAAACGATCTGCCACCTGAATGCTGAAATAACAAAATGATACTCCATGTGGCTGTCACCTCTTAGTTCTGGACTCCATCATCTGAGAGACTGAGCTCTCTCCATGGGCCGGATGGGACTGCAGAGGTGCCATTCTGACCTTCGGCCACTAGCATGTGCTCTTGAATAGTTTTTCATGACAGTCAGGCCATGGGCCCACAGGAACTGAGAGGTTACACCTCTGGTTCTAATTTGTGAAAGAGACAGAAAGAATGTGATTTATAAGTGTGAAAGCATTGTGCCACCAACACAGACATGACTTCATATAAGTAGGCTCTTCAAGACACCAAGAATGGCCCAGACAGCATTCGCAGAGGGAAATGTGCCATCAGGATGAGCCACATATTTTGTGAGACCCAGTGCAAAATGAAAAATGTAGGGCTACCTGCTCAAAAATTAAGAATTTCAACAGAGCAACAGTGGGGCCTTTCTCAGTGTGAGGCCCTGTGGCACCACACAGGTCACACACCCCTGAAATTGCCATGTATGCAATACAATGATTACCTTCTCCCTAACTGCTCAGCATTGGACAACAAAACAGAGATGAGTGACCCTTCTTAGTTATTAAGAAACCAGTTTTGTATTATACATACCATTTCTTGTGTGCTTATTAGAAGTAGGCTTTGTGCTAGGCTCTGACATTTCCTCTGACTCTTATAGTGTGCCTTCAAAATAACCTTTAGTGTCTCTGTTTTACAGATAAAGAAACTGAGTTTTAGACAGTGACTGACTTATATAGAGCTTGTAAGTGACTGAATCAGGGGAGAAACCCAGATATATCTGTCTGACTCCAAAGCCCATGTGCTTCTTATGTGGATCATGTGGCTTTGTAGCACTGGAACTTATGAAAATCTGAAATATAGCATGTGCAGCTTGGGGGTAACTTTTCTATTTTCAATAATTTTATTTACCTTAAAGTTTTTGTCATTCTCCTCAGCTCCCTTCACCATGCCCTGTATTCCATCTTCCAGCAATAGGAAACATTGCAAAAAAAAAAAAAAAAATTACAGAGCAAATTACAAGTGTGGCTTCCACCTCTTGCCCTCCAGGCTACAGACAAAAGCTCTTTTCATTGTATCAAAGGGATACAGTCAGCTGAACAGTATAAACTAGCAGGACGATTTAGTTTCCAAAGAGAAGCCTAGTCTAAACTTTTTTGATCCACACTTGAAATAAATCAATATGGTGCAGGACGGGTCATGAAAGACCCTTTGAGAAGGGAAAGGTCTTCAGAATATAGAGTGAGGCCAAGTCTTTCTCACTCGCAAATTGTGCAAAACCCAGGGGCAGGGTGTGTGTGTGTGGGGGGGGAGGTAGATATCACGGAATGGACTCTTGAAAGTCTTTTCTTGTTCATTGGTAAGGAAACAATTCCAGAATGTCCCCACCTTCGGAAAGGAAGGCTCCTTTTGTTTGAAGCTTAGCAAAGCTACTTTGGTTGCCATGAAGACAGAATCAGTACGTAGGACCTTTTTAGGCTGTGCTCCTCTTGGAAGCCACAGCCCCCTTGCAGCCAACAAACAGCATGAGTGGGCCAGCTTTCCCAAAGCTGGGCTGCTCATTAGAGCCATCAGTTAACCCCCTGCCCCTGCCCATTGCCTACTTATTGTAATTAATTTTATGGCCTCTTTTTAAAAATCAAGAGAAAAGAAAAGGGAGACCTCTACATTTTATGCTACATTGCACAAGCAATTGAAAGTTGCAGGGAAAGAAGAAAAAAAAAGTCCAAGCACCAAATGTGTAGCAGGCTTTTCTTCTATTTTAAATGAGCAACCTATTTAAATCAATTATCAGCTCAAAATGAGCAGGCTGATCTAATTAGTCTTGGCCCCTGGTGGGTTAATGAATAAAAGGGAGGTGCTGGGTAGATGTGGGCTTTCTCTGGAGTCTTCGGAACTGACCACATCAACACAGATGCCTTCTGGGTTGCTAAGCCTTAGTAGGCAGAATTATAGAAAAAAAAATGTATATATATATATCGAGAGAGAGAGAGAGACAGAGAAATAGAGAGGGGGGGGGAGAGAGAGATAAAGACATAGAGAGACAGAGAGAGGCAGAGAGAACAAGAGGAATGGGGGAGAATTATTAGTTCCAGCAATAGAATGACTAAGCATTGCATGGCATATTTTCAGCTTGTGTTTTACCAGGCAGTGATCATTACCATTTGATAAGTAGTTCAGATCGTAAATAAATCAATTCATGTTTTCTTTAAGCGTATTTGAAATGGAACAGCATATTGACTTCAGAAGAAAACATGTTGGTGAGTGATGACAGCTCAAGCCCTGAATCTTGGCACATATAACCTCCTCCCCCTTCCCACCCCAGTCATGTCTTCCCCTTTATTTAATCATAATAGCCCCTGGACATTAATATATGGTTAATTAAGGAACTAATATAAGGAAGTAGGAATGAGAAATATGATGAGCAATAAGTTTCTGAGTATTGAACTGGAAGGTCTCAAGTTTCTCAGGATTTTTTTTAATACTTTTTTTTAATATTCCTCTATGCAAGGAAGTAGATATTTGCTTTTTGGGTTATGACATTTCTTCCTAAATGTTATCTCTCTGGTAAATGTTACAAGTGTTTATGGTTCGTGAATTTGATGTCTGTTACTTTTTGGGGTACTCCTTTCTAATGGAAGTTATGTGGGTCTTGAGGTCAGGCAGACAAGCTCTGCTGCTCAAGGGTGTGACCTTAGGTAACTATCTGTGAGCCTCAATTTTCTCATCTTTAATATGGGGACAATCTCAGTTGTTCAGAGAATTGAGATGGCGTGTACCAAGTGGCTTCTTTATGTGTCTCACCTCTCTCCTTCTTCACTCAGAAGCGTGCACCTAAGGATGTTTGGGCAAAAAGCAGAAGTGAACTTGTATTTTTCAAAATAATACAATAGGATGTGAACTTTTCTGTGTTGAGTTTCACGTGAATGAAGTCACTTTTTCAAGACCCTGCTTGAAAGAATGATAAAAATGAATTTCAGGTAACCAAGCTCTTGCCTTCAATTGAGGATAGGAAATAAACAGGGTGGCTCCATAAATGCCCAGCTGTTTAATGACAAAGCCAACAGGTATTTTTGGATTAGAAAAACATCAATGAAAAGCTGAAAAAAACCAACAACACTGTCATAAGGTTTTCAGGGGGCCATTCATCATAGTATGGAGTGGGGGATGGGAGAAGTTGGGGAAGGGTGTTCAGGCTGCCTGAACAGAGACTGTGCTGGAAGGAGGTGAAGGCCTTGAGGAACTGGTCCAGGCATACTACTGGAGATGGAAGAACTACTCTTCATAACTCTGTACTCAGTCCTCCTCCTCCACCAGATAGATTTATTTATTTATTTATTTATTTATTTATTTATTTATTTATTTATATTTCATTGGGGTCAGAGAGACTTGGAAAATATTGGATCATCTTTAAACTACAAAATTAGTATGTTGGGTTATGTGGCAAGATGCTTTGCTGCAAAATAGCTATATCTTCTAAGACATTTCTAAGAACTCTGTCTTTTATCAGTGAAATGGCCAGAAACATTGGTCTTTATAGAAATTAAAATCCCATTATGACTGCTGGGAGAGATCATGGTTCTTTTCACCAAGCACCCAATCTCAGTGAGGAGAGAAATACTGTTCTACTTATCATCCATTGATTTTAGGCTGGGAAGTCTTGCCGTGGAACTACAAAATGCTTTGTTGGAGATGAAAGCGGTCAATTTTATGAGAGAAAATTTTGCAGAATCTCATGTGAATTAGATTTTGACTTTGTGGGGCAAAGAGTGGGCGTGGGAGCATTCAGGAGCACATATGAAGGAATGCTGGAAATAATCTGTTATTTTTAGAGACACAGAAAGACATAGAGAAAAAAGGCAAGAAAACTCTTTTACAGCCAGGGAATGCAAACTTTGTAGTTCATCATAGTTTCAACATGGGTTCTTAACAATGATTTATTCAATTAACCTCTTGCCTGTAAGACCTCATCTTTAAATAAGCAGAATCTGAGAACAACAATTATAACTTTGCTAACGAGAAGCTGGGTAACTATTAAGTATTTTAAAATCCCACTATTGGAGCCTAGTAATTTTTAAACATATAATTATCTCTTTTATTATACTCTGATTAGATTAAAATTAATGCATTATTAAGTCATGATATGTTCAACCATCTAGACCTCTGTATAGACATAGATAGCAATTCCTTTTTTTCCTCTTCCCCAGGTCTAAGTTAATTAAATTCCCTTTAATTATAATTTACTAAAAAGCTTCACTTTTGCCACTATTATGTCTTTTGAACTTTGAAATTTGAAAAAAAAAGAGGACTTTAAAATGGTCTTTTACAGGAGAAATGAACTGTCAGCGAATTCAGGCAAAATTAATTATTTCAGCTTGATAAACCTTTTCATCTATTTGACTCCTTATACAGAAAAGCCAATTAATAATGTCAAACATGCTTTGCCTCCAGGGACCTGCAAGTCCTAATGAGTCTGTTTACTGTGGAGTGGCTAGCAGAATGAGCTTCATGTAGAAATTTTCTAATCGCGCCACACCTGTCAAGCTCAGTCTCATTATCTGTGTACCAAGGGCAAACCTCATTTTGTCAGTAGTGGTTTTCGAAGAACTAACAGATGCCTGAGGGAACATGCAGGACTGTCCGCCAGTAGACGAGTCACTTAATTACCAATCAGAGCAGCCAGGGTGAATGCCTAATGCTCCTTAGTCCCCACCTTCTTCATTCCAACTCCACGCGCCCATCTTATCCGAGACCCGGTGTCTCGGTACTTCTCAGCGCAGAATGCTCATCTACCAGGACCCCTTTCTCTTGGGTACTGGAAGGTGATGATTGATGAGACGCCTCTGAAAACAGTGATTAATCAAACGTGTATTGTACCACGAGTGGGCCAATCCGAGGGACTTGGGGCCCACCTGCATGGGAGCTGATAATTGTTTGGTGTGTGGGGGTGGATCCTGTAGCTGAGGGCATTGACACAGCCACCCTTAGTGAGACCACAATTCCCTCCCACAACCCATATGCCTTTTTGACTTGCAAGAAGCCCAGGTGTGCAGATATTTGACTCTAGACAGAGGCCCAGCATTCTGGAAAGTTCATATACTTTAGAGCAGCCAGGAATCACTTGGGGATCTAGTTCAAACCAATTCCTGATTCAGTGAGTCTGGGCCCAAGAGTCTGCATTTCTAACTAGCTGATGCCCATGCTGCAGGAGAATGGACTACATATTCAGGCCAGGGTTGAGATCAACCATCTTGGACAAGCTGCTAAGCCTTTCCGAACCTTAGATTCCCAACTCCATGAAATATTACAGAAGACTCAGTTCCTCCATATTGCCTTTAGCATAACAGGATAGCTTCTTCATATGTACCCTCTGATCTAGGCCCCGCCCAGCTTCCCATCTTCATTTCCCTGTTGCCTCAGTGCCAGCATTGCAGCCCCTTGGAGCTCCCTGGAGCACATGCTGCCTGAGCCATGCTCTCCCACCCTCTTTCTTGGCCAATCCTTCCTAGTGCCTTTCAAGACTCTGCTCAGGCACTTCCTTGGCTTTTCTCCTCTCAGCACCAGAACAACTTAGGGGTCTTTCCTTTGTGCTTTTCTCCACTTTTATTAACCTCATCAAAGCTCATATTATGCTGTGTTGTCGTGAGCCATTTCCTTATTCACCTCTGTCACTAGGTGGGAGCTCATTAAGGAAATTGTATCTTTTGCTTGATGTTCCTAATGTCCCACCTGTCTCCAGAATCTGCCTTCTTCTCATGAACCCCACTTCCTCTGCCTTAATCACAACTCAAAGTTTCTGGACTATTGCACCAACTTTCTCATTCCTGGTTTCTCTGATTCTAGTATCTTCCTTGTCTAATCTACTCTTAACACTGTCTGCAGAATTATTACCTAAATTGAACTATGTTTATCTGGAAAGTTCACATACTTTCCATCCCTCCCAAACCCTCCCCAACATCCCCAAACCTTAAACTTGCCAATTTCTCCATCCTTGAGAAGGGATCATACCAGCTGCCAACTCTGAGTTATGAAGATCAAAACAATTCTTTAGTCTCTTGTTTGAGGAGAATGTGCCTTGGCTAGGCCCAGATCCACAGCTCTCGAAGTGATTTTATAATGTTGCATCATGCCTGGGAAGGACCGAAATTTAAAAAGCAGCCTGAAGAGGCACTCAGAGTCAGGGCTTAAAGGCTGAAGTCCTAAATTTAAAATTGAAGTCTGCCATTTATGGGCAATCATCTCGTCTTGTTCTGGCTCAGTATCCTCTTCAGTGATATCAAGGAATAATATCTAACTCAGCTATCATGAGGATTAGAGATAAAATTTAGTAAATGTTAGATATTTATTACTTATTATTGAAATAATCTGTGAAAGGGCTTTGACATTGGATGAGTACCATCCATATGTAAGGCATTAATACATTGATTTTTTGATTTATTCACAAATGTTTTTCTCTGTCCTCTCTGAGCAGCGCAATGTCACTGAGCCATGTGCTTAAGGTTTAAAAGAAATCAGACAGTTCACATAAAATCAGGCAGTGGGCTTTGAGGAGATCAAACATAGTTAACTTCTCCTTTCATTAGCTTTATTTCCCCAAGAAAACTGTGTTTCTGGGGAAATTTCAAAGTGTGTCTGATTCATCCGGATTCTTTTAATTTCTTAGCCCAGGAAGCAAAAGAAAGCTGGAAAATGGAGCCTGATTAATTCTGTCAACACTCTACTAGATTGCTTTCTATGCTGTCCTGTTGAATGTTGGGCAGAGAGATGGCTAAACACTAAGGGACTCTTCTGTCCTGTGTGTATGCAGCCAAGCTGACACTGTTGTGTCTCCCTTAGACCTTTAGACTGTTGGTCACCAGAAAATATCCCCAGGCTCTTTGCAATAATTAAAAATAATATTTTGAGAAGTACTTCACCTTGTCTACTTACAATATGTCAAAAAGAGTCCATTCTTAAGTATGATGTTTGTCCATACTGATGTTAATTTATTTACCAAAGAATACATCTCTAATTTTATAATAATCAGTGGGAAGTACATCTTCATATGGAAAAAAGTCATTTTAGAGCTGTATCTTTTGGGCCAGGGGTTTTTTACTGGGTTCTGTGAAGACCTAGGTTTCCAAGGAAATGCCTTGACCCTGTCTCATAAGGAAGGAATGCATGAGGAGGTGAAACCATAGGTTCCCCATCCTCATTTCCATCAGTCCTACCAAGATTTATTTTTTATATTGGGGTTCCATTAAAATTTTATTTGAACAGGGTATTGTTACTTTTTAAAATGTCAGATATCATTGTTTAGGTCCAATTTCAGTGCTAACAAAGATGTTCAGATCTTGTAGCTTTAGGGTCCTCATATCTCAATGCCAGGTACTTACCACAGCCAGCTTTGTTCATCATGTCCTAATGCAGACTTTTATCTGCATCTCACCAATAGCCTCATAGCCTTACAGAAAAAGCAACAAAGAATCCATAGGTTATTATGCTGACATCATTACTGATAAGTAGCTATTGGGAAGGCTGTTCATCTGATCTCCTTCTCTGTATCAACAGAGAAATTGGAGAAAGAGTAGAATACATGTAGAGGAGAGAGCTGGCCCATTTTATTCATGTTGAGGTCAGCCAAGAAATTTCCAAGGCTCTGTTCCCTGTGATTATTTTGGTATTGCCCAAAACCCTTCTACATTTTAATGGAGAATTCATTTGTAGGGCCACTCAAGCATTGGCAAGTATTGGACATCTTCAAGTTGTTTCTGTAGACTTTATCTATACTTAGAACATTGGATTTTCTATTATTATGGAAAAGTATCCCCCTTCATGAAATAGAAGACCACAGGTTTTACAGTCTGACAGAATTGTTTTTTTATTTTGTTCTATTGTGTACTGGAGAGATACCTTAGGTAAGTTAGGTACTCTTAATTCTCCATTTCTCTCTGTATATCTGAGAAAACAGAGCTCTTTTTATCTTTTCCCACCTAACCCACCTCATGACTGAGAGTCAGCTTATGTTCATATTTTAGGCCCATCTCAAATGCAGTGGGGTATCTGACAGGAAATAATGTTTCAAAGTAGATTTCAATTCAATCCAATGTGGTTCGCTATTCATCTTCTAAGCACCTATCTTATGCCAAGCACTGCTCAAGGTGCAATGAGGACTACATATAGAGGTGAGTTAAACATACACCCCAGAGCAGAGAGATACAGACCATAACCAAACTTGGGTATAGACTACAATTGGAATTACAACTCTGACATAGTAAATGACTGACTTTGCATTCTATAGGCTCTCTAAGATTGGGATGTTTCCTTTCATTTTTATTGTTAGGATAAATAAGCAAAACATGTCTTTTTAAACCTTGTTATAGAGTTGATTTTTTTAACTTTTATTTCTAAAACTAACAAGTAAAACCTGACAACTCATTTGGATATTGTCACCTAGATAGTAGAATGTTTGAGGAGGAAGAGAGCAAGGTGATCACATGCTCCAGTCCCTTCATTTTATAATGAAGCAACCAAGGACCTGAGACAAAGAGGGCCTTATGGAAGGAAGGTCATGTCTCTTATCCCCCAGGCCACAACATTTTTTATTCCATATAGGTGTCAATCTAAGGGGCACCATATTATGCATCTTGGTGACCCTCCTGGGCAGGTTGGCACTACTTCCATATTTATTTATGCATTGAACATACCTTCTTCTAGTAAATTTGGAAGCTTTTCCAACATTTTAAGAGAACATAACTCTCACCCTTCATAGCTTTCCAATTCCATTACTGAGCCTGTCCAATTCTCCTGGCCCATTAGCGCTCTGAACACCCTGAGTCCTGTGGTTAGAAAGGGCTGGTGGAAGTTAATGCTGACTTCTTGCTACAGTATCAGTTTTGTGACCTCCCAAAAAGAGCTTCCCCAAACCTCCTGTTATTAAAGCAACTAGAAGGGCTGGAGGCAGGTGATTTATAAGCTCAGTAGTGGATAAACTCTGCTCGAGGAGGCAATGGTGAATGGTATTTAAACACAGTATCTTATTACCTTACTAGGACAGAATTAGGATGCTTACACCCATTTCTCTGAGCTACAACTTTTCATGAAGTATACCCCTAGAGAAGATGTCAATGAGGCATTTAGTGGGAAGCCATCATTTGCTCAACTTCTTCACTTTGATGTGATAACAGTCTCCGCTGAAGACTATAACTATCCATTCAAAAAACAAAGTACAGCTTACCTTATCTTTGAAGTGCTAAGATTTACAAATTATTCTGGGAATGCATATCATGGAAGTAGAGACAATATTTATCTACCTGGCTTGTTGTAGACCAGGTACTTTGCTAAACTGTGAAGATTAAGAAATGAGAAAGTTATGGGATTTTAGTTTCAATGCAGTCATGGTACAGTAAAGAAGACCTATGAGAAAACCCAAACTTGCACTCCAGTCTGAGAAGTGAAACAATAGAATGATGTACAAATAGTGCTGGCATAAAGATAATAAAAATGTCATAGAGGAGGTAAAAAGTGAATTGGAGCTCTAAGGATGGGTGAGAATTCTCCAGGAACAATTTTACTTTTTTTTAATTTTAAAAAATTTTTAAATATTTATTTTTTAAATGCCTACATAACCTGGTATTTCTAAGTGGTCTCCCATCTAAATACTAACCAGATCCGACAGGAAAAATTTTAGAGGAAATTTCCTGGAAATTCTGCTTAAGCCTAACTAGACATTTATTCCTAAGACCCCAGAAAGCCAATCTGTCTTTGCAGACCTTAAGGAAACATTATATAATGATTGAAGAGAAGACTCCAGAACCAACTGCCTCAATTTGGACTATTTGTACTAATTCTTAGTTAAGTGATCCTCTGTAAGTTATTGACCTCCCTGAGTTCAAGTTTCCTTATCTGTATAATGACTATAATAATAGCAATTTCCTTGTAGATTGTTGTGGAGATTAAATGTTATCAATAATCCACATTAATTGCTTAAGATCAATGCTTGGCATATAGTAGGTACTTTATATATGTTACTTCTATGCTTTCATTTGTCCCTCCCACATCAAAATATCTCCATTACTTGCCTGTCACAATGGCTGTTATGAGAATTGACAGTGTGTTAAGCAATAGAGACCAATTACCTCCCCAGCAAAGAATCAGTAGTTCATCAGCCGAGATATAATCAGAGATACCCTGATTTCTTAGAGTTATTTACCATGAGAATGGAAAGAGGATAGAGGCATACATGGTTCTTAGTTGTCATCTTTTTCCCAAGGCCTTTAGGTGATGTAGACCAGAATAAGAAAGTCTCAATAGTGTGAGTGTTAGGAGAAGGACACTGAGGCATCCAGGAAAGAGGGAAGTCTGGATATTGGGGGCTCAATTGAGAAGGCAAATCAAATCAGTAGGAGGAGCAGGGCAGATAAGAAAGGCTCATAAGGCTAGATCAGGAGAGATGTAAGGAAAGAGTGTGGTGTTCAGAAAACCAGATCCACCAATTTTAGAAGGATTTACATGCTAGGGTGTTGGCACCACAGAGGGAGTTATTGTTTTGTCCATGGGTGATAATAAAAGTATCAGAATAATAAAAGTATCAGAAATGTCAGGTGATGCCATGCTTTATTCATTTATTTACTGAGCACCTCCTGAGCACCAGTAGAAAACATGGCAGGCCTTTAATGATGCTTATATTTTACTACTGGTGGGGATGGGGTATCAGGGAAGAGGCTATAAACTAATACTTATATAATATATTAAATGTTATAAGTGCTCTGAGGAAAACTGAAACAGGGTAAGAGGAGAGAGAGTGATAGAATGACAGACCTATCATCGGGTTGCCTTTCTGGGAGAGTCAAGGAAAAGCATCTCTGGTAAGGTAACTTTTGAGCAGAGACCTGGATGAAGTTAAAAGTATGAGCTTTGTTGACATGTGGTGAAAGAACATTTCAGGCAGAGGGACTGTAAGGGTAATTGTGATAGCTAGCCTCTAAGAAGGCGCATGAACAGTCTTGCCTCCTGGCATTCCTGTCCCAGTGGAGTCCCTTTCCACACTGACTAGAGCTGACCTGTATACCAGTAGAATACTGTGCAAATGACAGCGTGTGACTCCCAGGGTTAGGTCATAAAAAGCTTTGCAGGTTCCTCCTTGCTCTTTTTTTGGTTACTCACTCTACGGGAAGCTCACTGCCGTGTCATGAGGACATGCAAGCAAGTCTATGGAGGGGTCTATATAGGGAGAAACTAGGGCTTTCTACCAACAGCTAGTACCAACTTGGCAACCATATATATGAACCATCTTGGAATCAGATCCTCAAAGCCTCAGAGACTGAAGCCCTGCCTTGTATCTTGAGTGCAGTCTCATGAAAGATCCCTAAGCCAGAGCCATCCTGTTAAGCTACTCTCAAATTCCTGACCCACAGAAACTATATGTGATAATAAATGCTGATTGCTATCTTAAGCCATTAAATCTTGGAATAATTTGTTACACAGATAAAAGTAAAAAAAAGTTTCAGCAGAATGTCTAAGGATGAAGAATCAGCATCTAAATATCATCTAGGACCTGTCCTACCTCCTGCACCAAGCATTTAATGCCTCCCTTATTACTGAACTTATGAAGGAGAAAGCAAGGAGAACATAAATTTACTGAGTTCATATTGTTGGCGCAGCTGTAACCTCCTATAACCCTGTAGGATAGGTATTATTTACTTTTTATAGATGGAAAAAAATGAAGCTCAGAATGATTAAGTAGTTTATCATGATACATAGAAAAGTGATAATTTAAATTTAAATCTGAATTTTAAGATTTAGCTTTAAATTCTTCTGTTTTCTTTTTTCACCTTCCAAGACATCAATTGTAGAAAATTTGGAAAGTTTAAGAATATACACACACAAATTATTAGTAATCCACAATTTGGAGATAACCACTGCTAACATTTTAGGTTAGCTATGTCTACTGCCTCTTTAAGCATTTTTTTCAATTTACATAATTAAATTAGACTATACAAACTGTTCTTTTAAACTACAGTAGTCACCCCTTTCCATGATTTTTCTTTCCATGGTTTCAATTACCCGTGGTTAACCATGGTCCATGGTCTGAAAATATTAAATGGAAAATTCCAGAAGTAAACAATTCATAAGTTTTAAATTGTGCGCTGTTTTGAGTAGTATGATAAAATCTCATGCCATTCTGCTCCTTTCCCCCAGCATGTGATTTATTCCTTTGTCCCTGTATTCACACAGTATATGCTCCCCACCCATTAGTCACTTAGTAGCTCTCTTGGTTATTGGATTGGTTATCAGAGAAAGAGAGACTATATTCCTATAACTTTTATTATAGTATATTGTTATAATTATTCTACTTTGTTATTAGCCATTGTTGTTAATCTCTTCCTGTGCCTAATTTATAAATTAAACTTTATCATAGGAAAGTTTTCTATATATAGGAAAAAATACATATGTATATATTTAGGGTTTGGAGCTATCCATGGTTTCAAGTATCTACTGGGAGGTCTGGGAATGTATCCTCTGAGATAAGGGGGGACTACATTATCTTTTATCCTCTAATATATTATAATCACCTTTGTGTTATTACACACTCCTCTACAAGGTAATTTTTAGTGGTCGCAAATTCATTCTATTTTTTGATTATGTCATAATATATTTAATGAGATTTTATTATTATACATTTATGTTGTTTCCAAGTTTTCTCTGTTATAGAGCATCATGCAAGATGCATACTTGGGGACAAATTTTTGTGCATATCCATGATTATTAGAAGAAATTTTTATAAGTAGTATAACATAGAATTTAAATTAAAATGTAATTTATTAAATATAGGACAAAAACTTTGGTAAGGTTTTGACACGCATCACCAAATTACTCTCCTCATTTCCCCTGAGGATACTTATTTCTCTGCATATTCACCATCTTTAGAATTAGCGTTAGAGTTTTTATAATTTTTGTTAGTTCTTTTGTTTCATATTAAATGCGGACTCTATTGATGAATCACTAAAAACTGCCCAAGGAAAGCTTGGTGAAAGCATGCATATCTTCATTAAAAACATTCACGAGGTTCTTGAATACCCAAGGACTCATATGTAATGTAAACACTTGTCTAAGCACTGTACTGGTGAAGTACAGACAAATAGGAGACACTTGTCTCCAAATATTGGTTTATAACAATTGAAGGAGATGTGACTTGGGAGCAGTATCATTACTCTTCCGTTATTATTACTACTGTTTTTAGTTGTGACAATGTGAGAGATGAGGTCATAAATATCCAATATAATTCAATCCAATCTAGTATGGGATTGCTAATTGGGCAAGCCTGTAAGGCATTAGAGAGTTAATCCACAGTCATATGATTTGCAAATCTGCATTAATTCATCTGCACTGACTCAAGTGTCATTATCTGGGTGCTATCTGGTGTTTCTGTGACTGCAAGGCACAGTATTAGGCCCTTCACAACAGCGTTATGTAACAGACATAACCCTCATGTCACTGTTGAAGTCACTGAGGCCCAGGGTCCCATAAGAAGTTAGTGAGTGGGCAGACCTGAGGCTTAAATCCAATGAATCTGACCCGGTGCTGTGTTTTGCCTACTTTTGGTGTTATGCCTCACTCCATGAGGTTGAAGACCTCCTGCCCGACCTGGTTGGCACAGTGCCTCCTCCTCTTTTGTTTGCACTGCACTCAGCACCTAACACTGTGATTACAGCAAAGCCACAAATGGTATCAAGTGTCTGAATGTCAGTTTCCACACTAGTCTGTGTACTTCTTGAGAGTGAGAATGGTACTTGACTCACCTGTGTGCAATGTCTGGTGTTAAAATAGGTTTTCATTAAATGTTGCTAGTGGAAGGAAAGTAGGGAAAGAGAGAGGAAAGTAAGGAAGAAAGAAATGAATGAATGAAGGAAGAAATGATGCACTAGAATCTGGTCCCATAATTTGTCCTGGGGCCCTAAAGAACACTGTGACCTGATATGTTAACTCTTTCAGGTAGTAGCCTGTTAGAAACAGATGCTTACCGCAGTTCTGAATTAATAATGTGGCACAGTGGAGTAGAGTGAGTCTCCAGGAAACACTGGTCTGCACTTGGTGGGGAGGGACTCCATCTGTGGGTAGAAGACCACCGTTTCTGGAGTCTAGAGCTTTGTAGTGGATCCTAGGGCTCCTGTTCACTCTGTGACAATTATCAATGGTTCTCTACCCTCTGGGTAGTGGTGGGCTCTCCTCTCTGTGGGATGCTTCCTGGATGCCTCCTACCTTGATCTCTAGGGTGTGTCTGACCTTCACTTCCAGTTGGACTTACCATGGCAGACATGGAGAGCTTGCTTCCCTGTCCCTGATGAAAAGTGAAAAGCCGTTGGGAAAGGACATTTTCACTTAAATTCTTTTTTGTGCAGAAGCAAATTTTAACCTAATGTTCGAGGTGTCATCCTTTAAAACATTCTCTTTTTAAAAAGAGGAAGAAAAGAATATTCTGCATAGTGATGTGCCAGAATATTACAGCTTTGTTGATTTTTTTTTTTTTTTTTTTTTTTTTTTTGAGAAATGCTTACACAACAGATTCTGCTAAAGAAGGTAGTGAGAGAACATTCTCTTCTCTGGTGTGGTTTAGTATAATAATTACTAATGACAGCAATAATGAACAACATACACCTCAAGTTATAAAAATTAAATAATAGCCACTATTAGATTCTGAAAGGGTGTGCTGCTTTTGTAATTCCCAGAGCATGTTCACAAACATGAGCTCATAGGATTTCCACAGCAGCCAGATGAGATGAGGAAGTGTTCCAGGAGAGATGAAAGGAGGTCAAGTGTTTTGTTCAAGGTCACACAACACAACAGTGACTGATATAGAGGAAGATTCTGGGCCCCAGCCTTAACAGCCCCTCATCTTTTCCAGAACACTTGGAACAACCTGACATAACTGCCCCCATGGCTGGCTTGGAATTCTAAGGTTGATTCTCTGATCTTTTCTCTCTTACTGATACCATCAGCCATGGCAAGAGTGTGGCTCCAAAGCACTCTCTCATTATGTCTAGCCGTCCCAGTCTATCACAAAACCTTGGAGGTCATGGGCTGCCAGGACAGTGGGAGGCATGTTTTCATGTATCAGTAAGTTTAACAGATGGCTCGACCTGAAATTTAGTGAGAACACAGTACTTCCTTCATTGACCATGGGACAGAATAAGGCTGTGTAATGATGCAGTTAGGGGTTTGGGCTCTGGGGACAGCATACCTGGTTTTAAATCCAGGCTCTGATTCTCATGACCTTGGGCAGGTACTTCTCTCAACCTGTTTCTCCATGTAAAATTTGTTTGATTATTATCACCAAGTAGGATGGAAATTCATCTAGAGACTCCATTAATGTCTTTGGCCTCAGTCATGTGGGCCCCAAAGATGGCAGAAACACTGATACCACCACAAAACCATAAAGCCCCCTAAGCATGGAACTGAATGAGGTTTCCAGAACTTGGAGTTCCAGTCTTTGGTATTCTATCAGTTTCCTATGCTGCTATAACAAATTATCATCAACTTAGTGGCTTAAAACAACACAGATTTATTATCTTACTGCTCTATGAGTCAGAAATCTGATACAGGTATCACTGGACTAAAATCCAGGTATCAGCAGTGCTATCTTCTTTTCTGGAGGCTCCAGGGAGAATTAGTTTACTCATCTTTTCCAGCTCCTGCATTCTCTTGCTCCTGGTCACCTTCCTCTCTCATCCAAACCAGCAAGGAATCCAAACCAAACCGGGTTTGGTCCTTCTCACTTCACTTTGACCTCTTTTGTCCCCTTCTTACATTTTTGAGGACTCTTGTGATTATATTGAGTGCATCTGAGCAATCCAGGATAATTTCCCTATCTTAAAGTCAGTTGATTAGCTACTTTAATTCCATCTGCACCTTTTATTTCCTCAGTTCTATGGATTAGGACATGGACATTATCTGGGGGTGTGAGGGGCATTATTCTCCCTACCACAGATATACAAGCCCTGGTCACTGAATTAAAGCCTGTAAGCAGAGCCCAGCAATTGGAAGCTACCACAAAGAGGAGGGACCGAGGAAGGTCACTGGCCCACAGTCCAGGTTTGGCCATTGTGTATTGACAATTCTCTACTGGCCACTTTATATATGTATTCCCTTTAATCCACACAATCATGTAAAGTAGATATTATTAGTCTCTTTTTTTCATAAGAACCAAAACCTGAGACCCAAAGGAATTAATTCACCCAATGTCACCTGATGGGACTAGTGTTTAATCTGAGGCTTGGCTCCCAAAGCCTATAAAAGTGTTTCTCAAAGAATGTTCTGTGCATCTGCATCAGAATCTACCGAGAGGCTTGTTAAATATAAATCCTAATGTCCTGGTTTAGTGACTAGAATAGACCCATTAGAAAAGGACTCTGCATTTAACAAATTCCCCAGGGAGAGCAGGTGATTCCAACATTCATTAAATTCTAAGAACCACCTCTTTGGAGCACACAGCCCTGTAATGGCATGACACCAGTAGGCATACATGATCCAGAGTTTGTGATAAAAGGACAGGACAAGGAATCTGTAAGTAGAGGGGAAGCAAGAGGATCCCATGAAGTACCTCCTGATGGATGGCTTGGGCCAGGCCAGGAATCAAAGGTAAAATTGAGACTGGGGCCTAGCTTAGTTTCTCAGGTGCTGCCACCAAGGAACTGGAGGATTGACCTGGAATTCACACAGTGTATTTCTAACCAGTTTTTGAGCTGTTTGGAGAGAGGGTGAGGTACATGTGCTGTCATTGGAAAACAAAGACATACTGAGTGTGGAATACCTACTCCCTTCCCCGCTGTGGAAGTCAAGGGGCAAGGTGGCTCCTAGGACCTTGCTTATTGCTGAGGGATATGTAAGATCCCAGACACGTGGCCCCTCTCTGCCCACTTTGGACCCAGCGTCTATTTTCCAGAGGTCAGGCAGGGGCCATGAAGGGGGGGACAGGGACCCAGGCTGAATCATCCTTCCCTTGGAGGATTGCTGGGATGACATCATGTAAAGCAGACTTGTTCTCACAGGGAAAGGTGGCGTCTTCATGGGCAGATTCATCTGCCCAAGGTGTTTATGGGGTTCTTGCAGCAAGTTCAGCTTCTCATAACCTAAGGTGGTCCGATAGTCTCACCTATCTCCCTGTCAAGTTGTTCCTGTTTTCTGCATTAAACTTCTAAAGTCTCCACCCCTTTATTAGTCCCAAGATCAGCTCCCAATATACACAGATGAGGGGTGTAGCAGTGCTGGGGTCTGGAATGCCCTGGAAGAGGGTTTGGTCCCTCTAATGGCTGCCATCTGTGCATCTGTGCCACCCCTTCTCCTCCTAGCAGTCCTGATTAATCTCCTGAGGGCAGACGCAGGTAAGGACATTATCTCCTGATGGCCCTACTTAACACCCACAAGACTCCTGGTAATGGTTCATCAGCTGTTTCTCTTATTCCCAGACTTTCCTCATGACCAAGCATTTTTACCAGATCATCTTTAGTTCTGAGGGTTCAGACTACACAAGCACATGATGCCAAAGAAAGAAGATAAGCTTTTTTAACCAGGCAACTCTGGTTGCAAGTCGTAGCAGAACTGTTTGCTTGCTGTAATCTTGGGCAAGTACTTTAATCTCCCTGGGACTCATTTCACTTGCTTGACTCATAGGGTCATTTTGAAGATTAAATGAGATAATTTATATAAAAAACATCATAAAGAGAAACATACTGTATATGTTCATTAAATATTTATTGAGCCCATTTATTGAGTGTTTGTTCTATGTTGGGCCCTGAGCTAGGCGTTGGTAGCATGGACACTTAACATACAGTGAACACTCATAGTATTCTTATCAGCATGGTTAAATAACAAGCTAACATTTGAAAGTGAGCAAGCCCAGCAGTGGTGATAAGGGCATGAAACCATGTGAGGATCCTAGCCATGGTGCTTACTTAAGACTGGTGTGGGGACAACCATTTTTTTGTTAGTGTCCTGCAGAAATAACCACATGAACCTTTGGCCCTTGGGTTGAAATCTGGTCTGCAAGAGGGAAGTATTCTGGTTTGGGGATTTTATGTCCTGCTCTCTCTCTTGGCACTAGCCTTTTGAGATGGTCCTGGATTTTGCATCCATTCTGCTTTGAACCTCTTCACTTTGGGCATCCACTGAAATTTAATTCCTTAGCTCCTAGATATAGGACAGATTCAGATATAGTCCCTTGTCTGAAATCCTGATGCATTTTAGAAAAGTAATACTGTTCACTTATGTCATAATAAGGAATCCCTTGAGCACCCATGGATCAAACATGGAGGCATTTCTACAGCAAAACATACAACTATTTTCCACTAAATCAGGTCAATGAAAGTACTGATAACCTCATGTCACCAAATATGCTGATAAAACTTGATTTTAACAGTTTTTTGGGATTTGGAATTGTGAATGAAGGTCCATGGATATATAATAGCCTAGCCCTTGTACTCAGTAAATGTGTTTTTACTTCTGTTCAGATCTAGAAAAATTTATTATTGTTATCTTTTTATAATTTAAATTAATGCATCCCAGCCTTGTTCTCTGTAGGACAGAAGGCATTCTGGACCTTATTTTTTCCTAGGTATCACTTTCTGAGCTATAGCTGTAGGTATGCACCTGTTTACCTCCTCCACTGCCACATTTCCAGCCAGATAGTGCCCACCACTTGATTTTACAAACAAGTAAACAAACAAAAATTTTGGAAGGGACCACTTATAGCAAAACCACCTTCTTCCCCATGTCTTTAGGGATTGACATGTATCACTGTCATAAGAGCCCCTTTGCTTCAAATGGCATGTGTCATTTCTCATTCACTCCTTCAATCACTATTTATTTATTCAATTACTCATTCATTTTTCTCATACCTTTCATTGTTTATTAATTTGTCCCTTTAATTAATAAAAAATAAGTTTATCGATGTGTCTGTATCAGAAATTAATGTCTATATCAGATACAAGGGCCATATTTTAGGAAAAGAAAGAAATGAGACATGTTCTTGCCCTCTGGGGTTATCAGGCAAATGGGGTAGACAACCAGGAAACCAATCTTGATGCATTTCAAAATTGAATAAAATTTGAGGAAGTCCAAGCAAAGGCTCTAGGTGGGAAAGACTAAGAAGGGAATTTCGCATGTATTTGTAGAAGAGAATGCTTGCATGACCCTGAAGAAAGGCTGGATTAAAACAGAAAGTAGGATCATGGATGGGGCAGGCGGGTGTTCCAGATTGGGAGATGTACACAAATATGGGAGGTTTAAACTCATGTCCCTGGGCTATGTAAGGAGGGTAAGTTCATAATTGTTATACCTCCTGATAGACCTATGAGAAAGAAGTTAGTCTGACAATTCAGCTACCTGGGCAGCAGCCCCACAGTGCTCCCTGGGGAAGGCCTTTTAGAGTCAAAAGGCACCTCAAGCCTTTATCTGGTCCTGTCTTAGTTCTAAGTAAGTATTTGCTAACAGTGGTCACTAAGGCAGGAAGTGGTGGAGGGAGGCTAGATACTGATCATTTTTACTCCCCAGACAAGTTGTCAAAGCAACCCCATGATCTGAGAGGCATTCTGGTGAAAGAGAGAGCATTGTTTGGATTTCATTCTAGTGCTGCCACCTTTCAACTATAAGATTACTGGCTAACTGATTATGGTATCTGAGCTTCAGATAGGTTGTTGGGAGGAACAGGAGAAATTATAAATAAAGCTCCAAGCAAATAGGATGTACTCAGGCATTGTTCTTAATGTAAAACCAATCAGTTTTTAATCTGTTTGCTGACTGCTGTTTCCCCGAAGACCTATAATTGTCACATAGTAAGAGATTAACAGATAGTTGTGGAATAAATAAATGAAGGACTTCTCATCTTTCAATGGCTAATGCATTCTTTTCTTGTTTCCTGTTCTTTTTTTTAGTAATTTACACTTTCTCGTGTTCGATTTTTTGTGTGCTCTTTTGATTTTGATATAAGAGATTGATACCACACCCAAGGGCAGGCAGGTATTATAGCAGGGGTCCTCACCCCTGGGCCATGGACCAGTACCAGTCAGGGGCCTGTTAGGAATAGGCCACACAGTAGGAGGTGAGTGGTGAGCGAGCAAATGAAGCTTCATCTGTATTGCAGCCACTCTCCAGCACTAGCATGATCACCTCAGCTTCATCTCAGATCATCAGGCATTAGATTCTCATAGAAGCACTGGTCCCTGGTGCTAAAAAGGTTGAGGATCACTGTATTATAGGATAAGATTCATGATGCATTTACTCACCAGGCTCAACCCAAGAACTGGATTGACCCATCATCAATCTGGGAACATTCAATTCCACTTGACCACTTTAAAGAGATAAACTTTTTAAAGGCAGTGGTGGGGAGGGAGGAGCTATCAAAAGGAAGGAATTGTGAGCAACCTGGGATAAAAATTCAAACTTATCTCTTATATCAAACTCCTGACACCAAGACTAACGTGTATATGGTAAGTACCCAATGAATGCTGAGTGAAAGAACAAACTAAGAAACAAATTAATGAATGAGTGAGTTAATGCATTAAGTAATAATAGGAAAGAAGAAGGAAACTGTCATATGTCAAATTCTGTACTGATTGTCTAAATCTGTTCATTAGTAAAAAGAAATTCTCATTTTGGTCAGGTAATATTTCTCTCTTTATTAATAAGATAATTTTTTGTATTAGACATTTATCAAATCCCTAAATTTAAGATGGGTAAGTTTTTTTCTTTGCTAACGCTTGTGAGGGACACATGGAAACAAGAGAATCTGGGATGTGGACTTAAAACCATACACAAGACTCAAGAGACTTTATTGAGAAATGGCTTTAAAATGACTTTTTTTTTTACTTGCTTTGTTTAAGTGGAGGGCTAGAATGAATTGGTCAAATAATGGGTTAGCAAGTTCATGCCAATTGGGAGGCGGATATATACTCTTCAATATGGGGAGGAAGGAAAAGTTTGTCTCCTGTATTCTTTTTTGGCAAGAACCAATCAATCAATTGACAGATTTTCTGAGCTAGAAACACAAAGACACATGTTTGGCAGTATGTCCTGAACATTTCTTTATTCCTCAAAATTAAAATCCTTTTTTATTCTTTATTTTTAAATTTGTTAATTTTTCAGCACCTTTATAATTACTATACATATATAATGAATGCTAAATACATACATTATTTAATAGCCTAATACCTATATTTTCTCATAAAATAGAAATGTGTTACCTACCACCAACATATTTTGACTGTTTAATTACCCTCCATGATGCTGATTCTTCCTCTGCTAAATGATAGCAGAGTGGCTATTCCTCTATTGTAAGGAAACCACTGTTGGAAAGAGGTGATGAAGAGGTAGCCTACAGCATTTCTGTCTCTTAAACTCTCCAACTCCAGTATCTGGCTCTGCCCACACTTCTAAGCTTGGGAGTTAGCAAGAATAGTGTCTCAAATTAATAATCACTATCCTCTACGTCTCCTTCTTTTTCTGGTGCCTTTTGCTGCTGTCAGCTTCTATGTGCCCTCAGCAAGTCTTGTGATAAAAGAGTGATTGTTGTGATTATCTATGGACATATAGCATGCTAATAAATAAATATTTTATTTAACACATATAATGCATTTTTATTGTTGCTATTGTTTATACCAATCGCTGACATCTACTAAAAATAAAATTGTTTATAACTCTGAAAAGGCATTTCTGAAATTGCATTTTCATTCCTGTACACATGGAAGAGCTATTAAATGTTAGCATCTTTTTATGAATTAGTGTCCTAACACAAAGAAAGAATGGTAGCTAGCTATGATCTGGGTGAAGGTGCCTGCCAATACTTGCAGGTGTGGTGGGTGCTCTGGTTGTTACAGTCCAAAGAAGGGCCAAAGAAGAAAAATAAATGTCCTAAGAGAAAATGGAGAAGCTACAGGAAGGGGGTCGAAGATCACCTCCTTTAGAGCAAATCCAGCTCACTTCACTTAGAAGCAGGCCCTGCTGTGAAGCTTATTTGTAACACAGGCATCTCAGGCCCAGGTTGCTCCTGCCCCCATGGTGTTCCCACAAGAGCTACTTGTCTCTTCCTGCAGACCCTGCTCCCCCCAGGCTTTGGAAACAAACATGTTTATTGTCAGTGGAATTTGAAGAACTAACTAATTGACATGGAGCTTGACATCAGCAAGGGTGCTGGAAGGTTCCTCTGAGTAATTACAAGTACCCCAATAGCTGAAGCCTTGGTTAGTTAGCTTGGCCATGGCCTTGTGTGCCACTCACTTATCAAGTAAATAATTATTTAGTATCAACCATTGTGCCACTCTATATTCTCAGGCCCAGGGACTTAGCAGAACATTCACGCATCCTCTCCATAGAGCTTACAGTCCACACAAGGAAGTGGCATGAAATGCGTATTATGCAGTGGTTATTCCATCTGCAATGCAGCAGAAGCCCAGTAAGGTACAGAGTGTGCAGCACAGAAGTGCTCCCTGGGGAAGACCCTAAGGAGGGAAGCAAAGCCTATGACCCAGGCCTCCTCCTCCTAGATATATACCTTACAGAAAGGCATATATTTGTGCACCAAAAATATGTACCTGACTGTTCATAACAGCAATGTTGGTAATATACCCAAACTAGAAACTATCGGGATGCCTATTAACAGAAGAATGGATAATTATGGTGCATTCACACTGGAAAACTATTCAGCTATGGAAATGAATAAAGCACAACTGCATACAACAGTATAATGGAATCTTACAGACATAAGGTTGGGTGAGAGAAATAAGACACCAGCAGGTACACTGAATGCTTGTGCTTATAAAAGGTGTGAAAGCTGAGTAAGTAGTCATTCTCCCTTGGAGGGCTAATGACTAATGGGCTTTTAGGGTGCCAGCAATATTATGTTTCATGATCTGCGTGCTACTTACATGGGTGGGAAATTTCAGTTTGGGAAAATTCATTAACCTACACATTAACAACTTATGATCTTTAATTTGTCTATGTTATTCTTCAATAAAAAGTTCAAAAAATGAGGTAGGAGAGCAGAGAGGGAGGAGGTAGATGGGATGAAAGGGGTCAAATATGTGGAGACAGAAAGAAATCTAACTATGGGCAGTGAACACACAAGGTGATATATATATATATATATGTATATATATATACACGCCTTACTGTTGAATTGTACACTTGAAACTTACTGGATTTCATTAACCAATGTAACCATAATAAAAATAAATAAGTAAATAAATAAGTAAGTAAATAAATAAATAAAATAAAAATTAAAGAGATATAATAGACACAAAGAAAATGAGGCTAGAAAGACAGGCAGGGTCCTTATAGGTCTGGTCTAGGTTTAGAGCTCTGTTCTGGTTGTGTCAGCACATTCCATGATGTTTGCACAATGATGACATTGCCTAATGATGTATTTCTTAAAAAATATCCCTTCATTAAGCAATGAATATTCATACCAGCTGAACTGTACTAAGTATTTTTTATTTAAATTAATTCCTTTTTTCAAACTTAAATTTTATTTCATAAGAAAACATTATACCATTACTCTAAGTGAAAAATCAGAGCTACTTGCAACATAAAGAAGATAACTGGTAAAAATAAATAAAATGTAAACAAAATAATGTTATTAAATTCTGGCTAGATCCTGTTGAGACAGGAAGACAAAAGAAAGATTAGCAATTGCAAGAGAACTCCTTCATATAATCCGAAGATTAAAGGATATTCAAAAGGGACTCACTTTCTTACCATGCAAGCCACTGTTTTTTCATGACTTATCTGCATGCGATCTAAAATCATCCTGCAAAGGCCCAAAGGAGGTACTGTCCCATTCCTTAGGAAACGCTGGCCCAGTGATCCCTTAGGAACTAATTAGGAAGAAGTAGGGAAGTGGACAAATGGTGAAGAGAACTTCTCTCACTTCCTTCAGCAAAGAGAAACATGTGAGACAAAGACTTTGCTTCTCAAGTGTCAACTTGTCCCTTGTCCCAGCATTCCTACTTCCATTTTCCTCATTGTTTGAATGGGAGCAGCAACACAAAGGTGTCCACGTTTTAAGGAGAAGGTAGAAAGGGCCTGAGGGCCTGTTTGCCTTGCCATGATACCTGCCAACTGTACCTGGCCCTGGCTCTTCCCTCTTCATCCATACCCATCCCCACGCTAAGATCCCAGAAGTCCTCTCAGTGTTGGTGCAGTTTCCTGTAGCCTCATTCTGTTCCCAAATCAAAACCAGACCCCTCAGGCCTTTTTATTTTGTATTTTGGCTCTATGTTTGGATCTTTTCATGGTATTGTTCCCAATCTTTATGTAAGTGAGTTGTGAATGATGAACACCATAGATCATCTTGTTTGCAAATGGCACCTTGATATGCTGAAAGTTATATGAAGCCATATATCTTTCCACATGAATATATCCAGGTCCTGAAACAGCTTAATAGACTCTCCTACTCCATGCAGTTATTGTTGAGGTTCATCAAATGAAGTTCACCAGAAGACATTATGGCTTTTGACCAAAACCAAAATTTCCTGTCTCTGATTTCCTGTAATTTCAAAGTTATTTCCCTTCAGTCCTATAACTTGCAAACCCAAATCCCCAAAGTGAAAGAGGCCCTATATTTTGGTCTTTTCCATAACCCCATAATAAATAATTAACATCTTACTGTTTTATGAGGTTGCTTTGCCCTCAGCAAAGATTACAAGACACTGCACATTCCATGGACTTCTGTGGATGCTCCTTCAGTTCTCAAGGAAGCTAACATTGTCAGTCATTTTAAATTTTAATTAAGATGTTCAGAAAGAATAAAAAAGTCTATAAAAGATTCTGGGTAGTTTATGACTAATATTTTTTGAAGTAGGTACTTATTTAACCTCCATATTAACTTGGATATCTATGAGCTTGCTTTTTAACCCATGATAACACTCTTGTTGCCCACTCAACTTTAAGTGACTTCTAGTTACTTAAAGCATCTTAGAAAATTATGTTTGCTTTATTCTTTAAAATTTTATTCTTGTCTCTGTCCCCCCTATAACTTCTGGAATATAAGAAATGATGTCTGTTTTCTTTCTCTTTGTTTCAATCATGTCCAAGCCAGCCTTTTTAAGATGTCTTATGTGGAAAACTAGTCCCGGGACATTCCAATGTCAAGATACTTTGCAAAGTGACATATACCATATCTTACTCTTAGAGATTCCCAATGCATATTAGCTTTTTAAATTCTCTGAAAATCATAGGAAGTTACAAAAACTGTTTAGCATTTTGTAACTATATTTTGCCAAACTCGTATTGCTCCCTGAATGGTAAATTTGGCACGATATTCTAGAACTAAAATTAGATAGAGGATTTGTGTCTAAAGAGAGTGTGATATTTTTAAAATACGGCCTCAAATTTTTTAATACTCTTTTCTTCAAGAGTTAGTGGTAAATGTCCACTCCCCCTTGAATCAGGGTGGAATTGTGACAACTTTAAACAACAGAGTACAGCAGAAGTGTTCTCTATGCATAGATCATACATGCTTATGTAGCTTCCACCATGTCATATTTGGTGTCCTAATCTACCATGTAAGATGTGTCTGCACAGAGACTACGATGATGATGAGCCAGAAACCCAGCTGGCAACCATCCCCTCCAATGTGGCAAAATTTAAATGATACATCTTGGATCCATCTGATCCAGCTTATGAATCAATTGAATACCACAAAGTGACCTCAACTGATGGCATGGAAAATAGAAGGATCACCCAGCTAAGGTCTACTTGAATCTTGAATTCCTAACCCACAAAATTATGAGAAATAATAAAATAGTTGTTTAAGGTCTGGATTTTGTTACATAGCAATAGGTAACTGGTACAGGAATGGTTGAATCCTTAGATGTAGAAGAGAAACTTCAGTGTATTCTCAGAGACATTCCAAAGCTAGAATGGCAGGAGCCTATTAGGAAAAGCTTAGAGTCTGGGGATACCCAGAATCAGCACTTTAATTAGGTTTGATAAATGTAGCCATTGGTTTATCATTAAACAAAAGTGTGATTAAAGCAAGACCAAGTTAGAAATGAGGACGTCTTTGGGGTGTTGTACCTTACAATATGTGCTGCCTAGTATATGCATGTGCTAGGCTGGGACAGAACAACCAATTTTGCTCATGAACTTAAATCTTCTAAAATAGATATCAAAGAGTAAACCACACTCTACTACCACAAGGATTTTGGTGCCCTGTTAGAGACATAATCATGGGTTGGATGAAACATAGAGAAGATTCTGATATCCTTTTGCCTATTGGGAAAAAGGAAGTGACAGAAGTAGGAAATTCATGGTTCAAAGGGTCAAAGTAGCTGTGCTTGAACACTGGTCAGTTCTCAAATTGTTGTGTTTAGAAAGTGAAGCATATCAGTCTATCTCCTCACTAAGGCTCAGTTATCAGTGCTGATGGAAAGAGAGTAACACTGTAGTAAGTTGAGAGGAGATTATAAAACCCAAATTGCTTCATCCATTTCCTTTAAGATTCTGTTAGTGTACTCCGGACCATCCAATGGTATTCTAATGATTCACTGGTTACCTCGTTTCTAGCTCTGATTAGTCACCCAATTTCTTCATCTAATTTCTTCCCTCTGTACATGTAACACCAAAGAATATATTCATAAGGAATAAATTCCTTTTTTGGAAAACTCTGGGACCTTCCTATATACTGCACTCCCAGACTGCCCTCCAAGTGGGCCTAGACACAAATCTTTTAATGTTAGACTTTGACACAAATTAAAAAATGTGGGATGAGGGAGAAAATGTGCCATTCTCTCACAGTCCTCACGGGCTCATATTAATATGTCTGTTGCTTATGTGCAAACACTCTCTTATTCAATTAACCATTAGAACTTTACAATGCCACCTCCTAAATATATCATTAATCCAATACATTCTTTCCATCACTGCTTTAGCTGAGACACTTGACATCCATCTTATATAACATTTACTTTCTGACTAATCCTCCTTGCAATTTCTCACTCTCCATTGCCTGGGGGGTTCTTCTAAGGCACAACTCAAACATATCACTCTTTTGAATAAGATCTTTCTTATTGCACACAAGATAAAGTCTAAATTTTACAGTATTACCATATTAGTCATAGTCCAATGAGGTAAAGAACAACTGTTCTAGGTTTTCAAATGCATGGAACTTAGAGGAAATTGGCTCTACGGCTAATGCAAGAGCTAAGATACCACACAGAGGTATCTTAGCAAGAAAGAGGTAGAAATTAGAGGTGGGAGATGAGATCGCTGAGAGAGGGGCTCTTCACAGGAGCTCCAGGCATTGAAATAATGAAGTTGTTACTGGAGAGGTCATTCAATTTAGAGCAAGACAGAAATACTCTGCCTCCACCTTCCTATTTTCTTTCATTGCCTTCCATTCCTATGCCTTCCATTGCTTAAATTGCCATCGCCTAAGCTTTCCAGAAAGCCAATTAACAAAAGATCTTACTCTATAGTTTCCCACAGACCAGAGGAATGGTGGAAATGGAAGTGAAAGCAGAGGGAAATGACTAGCATAATGACTTAGAGAATCTTCACAGTGTAAATCTACTTAACTTCTCTATCCTTATGTTTCATTATTCCTCAACTTTTCCTCTCCCTACTCAGTATCATTCTCTTTCATTGTAGGTAAATTGACACATGCCGTTTCTTTCACTTACAATGTCCTCCCCTTGATATTATTAGAGAATGTGTACTTATCATTTAAAACTCATCTTACTATCTTCTGCTAAAGCTTTCCTTAAACCTCTTCAAAATAGAGTTGATCACTCTTTATGTGTTCTAACCCTGCATCCTATTTCTTTATTATAATATTCATCACATTGCTTTGAGATAGACAACTCCTACTTTTGTTCGACTTTTTATCTCTTATAATATGAAAGCCCTCGTTTTTCTTTTACAAGCCTCCTCTCCTAGTTTCCATGATGCTAGAGAAGTTTTCAATCTCATGGATTTTTCTCTTTGTTTTTTTTTTTTTTTTTTTATATTGACATATGACCCAGATAAAACAATTAGAGTACCTCATCTCCAATGATTGGGCTGGATGGCTACATGAGTAAATGACCTATCAGAGTTCTCATTAGAGATTGATATGGATATTCGAGGACAAAATCTTAATTTTTAAGTATCAGCACAATGCAAGCCAGAGCTTCTGGAGGTTATCTTCACCACTTCTTGGAAAAATCCTGCCTGAGTATCATAACAAAACAGAACAAAGTTGGATGAATTGATAAAGAAAGAGATTCTTGACATTGTTTGGGCTCTTGGATTTAAGTGTATCTGAGTGAAATAAATTCTTAAACGTCTCAGGTGCATGAGTCAGCAGATACTATCCCCCTTTGTAAATTAAAATATTCTTTATGTGCACTTAAAAATGTTTCTTCTCTGTTAATTCAGTTCAAAATTTGATATAGATCTACAGGATCTACATTATTGATTATGTTATTCAGTTCTATTCTTACTAAATTTTGTTTATTTGTCTTGAACTGTGAGAAATGTGTTAAAGTTGTTTATTATTAGTGCATTTTTGTCTATTTCTCCTTGCTTCTGTAGTTTCTGTTTTATGCAAGTTGTTGCTGTTTTATTGAATGCTTTTGTGAATTATAGCCTTTAGCATTATAAAGTGTACTTTCAAAAAATGCTTTTTGGCTGGCAGTGTGTGTGTGTATGTGTGGGTGTGTGCGTGTGCTTGTATTATATTATGTAGTATGTATTTATTTTCTCATTCTTTTTGATAATTCCCTTGCTACTTCAGAAAGCACTTTTTTTATTTTACTCATTATCTTTCAATATATATCTTTATGCAATACCTTTAATTGCCTCTTTATTAGATATTATTAGTTTCTTACTATGAACAGTATTGAAATAAACAAGTGATATCTTATCCCCCCTGTCTTCCTAACCTAGCAAATAGTCTACTCCTGACAATATCTATAAGACAATTTGCAAGCTTTTTACTTTTCGTATATTCCTCCACTCCTTTTTTATTTCAAGGGCGATTTTAATAGTTTTTCTTATGAACCAGTTCCAAATGTGTTAGATATCACCCGTTATTTTTTTAAACTTTGCACCCTGCAGTCAAATATATGGGTCTTACACAGCACAAATATTTTTTGTATATTAATCACCTTCAATTGGAAAGTCTCTCCTTAAAAACAGAATATAGATTCACCTTCCAAGTAAGTGATTGCTGCATATGTTTCATGGAGAAAAAAAGACAAAATATTTATAAGTATAAATTTACCTCCAAACCAGAATTATGCTAAATTAGAATTCCTATTGGTCACATTTGCCTTCTTTGTACTCCCTTCTTCTGCTCATTAGGTTCTCATAGGGCCAGGTTACCCTTTCTGTCATGGAAGGGATATGTGCCTGAGGAATGACTGTGGGTGGCCCTCATAGTCTCTTAGTGTGCCCACATCATACAATTTGAAAAGCAACTTCTCAGGGGGGGGCTTGAAAACACATTCTTATTCCCCACACTTTATGGGTGGGTGAGAGTAACTTACTCTTTAAAATACTTTCATTTCTTGAGGTCCATTTTGGCTGGTTTGGGCAATCCTCAGCCTCAAAGGAAATCTAAAGTGCAGGTAGTATTTTACTCATTGGGTAGCCTGATATCTTCTTTTCTAGCAAGTCATTAAGATGTCCTCTTTTCTACCTCCCTATTTGGGTTGCTTCCAATGTGAGACAGAATGGGGTGGGCAAAGCTTATTATCAACTCCTCCTTTCCAAGCAGCTTTAGCTTAGTAAATTTCTTAGCGAACCAGGAGGAGGAGCCTCTCTAGCCTGGTCCGCAGCATCACCTGGCTTCACACTCCGGGATTATACAAATTTGGTGCCACTGTGGAGAGCACAAATGTTCAAGGTTTAACACCCTCTGAGATCCCTCCACAGTGACTATTCACCCATTTAGGCATTACTCCTCCCTCTTGCTTTCTCCTTCTGCTCTCTCTTCAGTGTTTCTACCTTCTTTCTGGATGCTAATTTCCATCCTCTTTCTCTGACCCATCAATGGCCTACACAAATAATAAATGACTTTTTAGCCACTCCCCTACCAGCAATTTACATATTCTATATCAAATGCTTCAAGTTGCTCCAAGTCAAGTTGCAGAGCATTGGAAAAAGTGTAAGCCTGGATTTAAGTCCTGGCTTAGTCACAAAGCAGCTGGGAAGTCTTTATAGATGTTGCTTACTAAGTCTGTTTTGCAAAAATTTGTGCTACAACTATGCCTTAATAGCAGATCTGTCTGTAAATTGCAAAATCCTGCACAATCTGAGCTATGTATACATAAGACAGAGTCAGTTAGAGAAAATGAACTCACTTGTCAAGGAAGAGGGCAGAAGATATAGCCAGCCATGTTAGCTACTTCTATACAATTTCTGAAAGACTGTCAGCAGAAACATCCTCACAAGCTCTCACCCCTCATGCCTTTTTCTAGAAAGAACCCTTCCACCCCTTGTCTCACAGTGGGAATATTTGGGAAAGCTCTTTTCCTCTTGGATTCATTTTAAATTACATTCTGGCAGCAGTTAGATAAATTCTATCTGTCTTCTGAGCCCCAGGCCCTCCTGAGATAGCTACTTATAATTGAAGAAAGTACAGAAACCAAAACTTAACTTGGACAGTTTGGGTTTATGTGCCTTGTCAATTTACCTGGTGATTCCTCAGGGGACCAGGAGGATAAAGTTACTTAGGAGTGAAAAAATAAGAAGGAAAGGTCCTTATAAAGGGGGTTTCGCTTTACACTAAATAAAAATGAACAGTCAACCTTTGACATGGGCTTTTATACACAAAAGGTCAAGTTAAATAACTTGGAATCTATGTCTAGCCTGCAAGTAAACATCCAGACTGGGCTCGATGGTGCATAATCGCTTTGTATGGTGCTTTGTCTGTACCAGGCACAAGCGCAGTTTGTTAGACTTATGTTAATGACTTCAGGGCTCTGGATGTGATTTCCTCACATGCAGGACCCTGCCATGGCTGCAGACTTTATGCAAGAATTAGTATTCCCCAAAGCTCCAGGATTGGCCCTCAGTATTCTCATTTTATACCCTCTCTATCTGAGGGCTCATCTGGCCTCATGATTTTAATTACAACCCCAATGTGATGTAATTTAGCCTTCCAGAGCCTTCTAGAGCTAAATTTTCCATCTTTTGCTATCTGAGGACTACTATTTCTGAGGTTCAGGTCCAGTGTCTCCTATATGTCCACTGTCTCAGTTACCCAAACATATAACTCCCATCACCACCAAAAATTACTTTCCCTCTCAGCTCTCTTTTTAAAATGGTGCCTTTAATGGAGAGACAACCTTCATATTAAGAAGAACCATGCAATAAGAAGTAGCCCTAAATATCCCAATGCTGTGTACAGCAAAAGAATTGAGCCCTCTTACTTCTATAAAAAAAGCTAAGTACCATTTGCAGCATGAAAGTGATCCCTACATGTGGCTATAAATATTTTGTCTATTTCATCCCCTGTTTTAGACTGTGTGAGCTTCTTCAGTGCAGAAACTGCATTGCTTATTTTTTTGTGTGCCCCACAGAACATCAAATAATGATTTTGCAGTAGATGCTCAGTAAATACTTGATTAAAGAATAAATAGGAGAAGGAACGAATGGAAAGGCAAGACATTCTCTTAAGGGAAATTCAGCCTTGAGTTCTATGGCCTTTAATAACTATAGAGGGTCTTGTGGCATTTCAAAAGCATGCCTTCCCTGAAAATCTTTTTCTCATATTTTTTAAGAGTTTAGTGTAAAGCTTGCAAGTGGCATCTAATACTGTTGGCTACATTTAAAAGGTGAGGTGTTGGCATTTGAGTCTCAGAGGTTTTGAAAATCCAATCTATCAATAATGATGCCTTTTTTCCTCATTCAAAAGACAGAAAAATGGGACTATCCCTTGGAAAATGTGCATTTCTGTAAAGTATCTAGGTTGGGGTAGGGTAAAAACGCATTACCATTTTAAAATTTGATACATGCCATTGAACTTTGAGCATTAACCTTGTGGGAGCTGTATTGTGAAGTTAATCTGAAAAGCGGTGCAATTCCACTAGATGCATTTCTTCTTGGGATATGAGATCCATCTAGATTTTTAGGAATTCTGAATTCAAAATTACAGAGTAAATTTTGATATTTTTTTTCCTTTTCAAAAGAAATGCATAAAACTGTCCGAGTAGAATGAAGAAACCAGTATTCCTTATAGGAAAGGATAGGATAAGAAATCGTACTAATAAGGTGAGACTAGGTGATCTTTACTATCCTTTGCACCTCAAAATTTTTGAGTAGTATATGAATTAATGGTCAACTTGCACTAGGGATTCTAGTTACAGAAAGTAACCAACTTCATGTAATCCCTAATGGTTAAGTGTACTATATCTAACGAAGTGACTGAATGTCATGTATAATTGGCTTAAACCATGACAGTGAATACCAGCTTACTTAGAATAAAATCTGTGCCTCTTATTTTGGACTGTAAAGTCTTACATCATGCCCCCATCAGTTTCTACCATCTCATCTCCTGCCACCCTCTCCATCATTCTCTGATGATTCTTCAAAAATACCAAGTCTATGCCTCACTTTACTCATGCATTTTTCAATTCCTGGTTTACTATGCCTAGAATATTCTCCTATATCTTTGCATAGCTGATTAATTCTCAAGTCTCTTCTCAATAATTACTAGAAAGTAACATTTCAAAGTAAGTTTCAGTCAATGAACTGTGCTTTATTTTTTTAGAGCTCCTTTTGTGATTGAAGTTCAGCTGTACAACATCATATATCTCCTATTTGTTTAATTTATTTATCCATGTGCTTATTGCCTGTCTCTCTACTAGACTATAAATTTCTCAAAAGGATAGGCCTTGCTAATTTTTTTTCCTAGAAGATAGTCTGGCATAGAGAATGTACCCACTCTTAGAATGTAGGAAATTATAGAAAAATGTAGCTTCCAACCTGGCAGTAAGAGAAAAATTGGACAACCTACAAAATCAAACTTTCCTTGAGTCCATCACAGATTGAATCACAAGACCACAAACAAACTAAATTCCAATGTGATACATCTCTTCAAAGGAAGATGAGGCATGCAAACAGTGTTTGACAGAGCATGAGATAAAGAGATGGCCTCAATTAATTTAACAAATTTTTAAAGTCCACATGTGTGCTAGTGTGACAATTTAGAATGACTGAAAGCCCCAGACACGAGAAGAATCTGTATTCACTCACAAACAAAGTTTTATGAGCCACCACTGGGAACTCCTAACAAAGATTGGGGACAGATCAAGAGAACCAGAGGACGTCCCTCTGTGGTACAGGCATGTAGGAGACTATTGATAGTTGTGGAGTGAGAAGACTGGCATGAAACACCAAATATTTCCCTGAACACTTTTCTCATATGAAGCAAGGACTTAAGCCACTGAAGGAGAGGTAGAAAATCTTTCTGTCCAGGGCTTAGGCAAAATCTATAGCTTCTAAAAAACAAAAACAAACAAACAAAAAAGAGTGTCTTTTCTTGGGGGGTAAACATTTTTGGTCCTAGGATCCTGTATCGATACAAAATAGAAGTGTGTTATCATTGAGGGAAGGGCAAGAAATGATCTCTTGTTCAAGAGCCTGCATAGATAAAAGAAAGAGTTTGAATGTCATGGGTGGAGAAGGGCAACAGCACAAAAATTGCTCCACTTCTGAGGCCCAGAGTACACAGAGTATATGGATAACTAAGGCTGAAACAGAAAAATGAAGAATTCTCCAGTCCCAACTATAAGCCTGGCAGAAAGTAACAGATAATACCCATCTACTCCTAGAGGAGAGGTCAAAGAATGGCTCAGGTATGCAGAGACTACTGAAAGCTGGGAGTGGAGCAAGAACATTGAGAAAAATCTTCCCATACCCTAGACCTCATTTCAAGTACAAGTTGACAGCAGCCCACTGAGAAATTTAAGTCTGTTGTCAGTTTGCAATACCAAAACACGAATACAGATCAATTATTATCTACAGTGGCTCACAACCCCCCATATCACCCCACAGTAATGACCTGATAGAAAAAGAGGCATAGCTCTTTCCAGCCAAATATACTATTTCCCTCTGCCTCTCCTATCTTTCTACACATGATGTCTGGAACATAATAAAATTATGAGAAGCATGAAAAAGTAATACTCCATTGTCAAGAAATAAGGGCATTGACAGAACTGGACTCAGAAACTCAGAGATAACACAGATGTTGAAGCTATAAACAGAGATTTTGAAATAAATATGATAATTTCCATTAAAGAATCTACTAAAAACAAGCAACATGCATAAACTAGAGAATTATAAAAAGGAGACAAATAGAAATACTAGGAAAAAAACCCAGAATATCAGAAACGAATATTTTCCATGATGGGCTTATAATAACACAGAATCCACATGAAGAACGAATTATTTACTTGGAGATAAGTCAATAGAAATTATCCAAACTAAAACATAAGAAGAAAAGAATAAGTTATAAAAATCAAACAAAACATCTAAGAACTGTGGGGCAATATCAGGTGATCAAACGTATGAGTTATGAAAGACCCAGATGAAAAATAGAGAACAAAAAATATAATTAAGGAAATAATGGCTGAGAATTTCACTTAGTGAAAGATGACAAACTGCAGATGCAAGCAACTCAGAAGTTCCCAAACAGAATGAACATACGTAAACAGAGAAAGAGAAAAAGAGAGAGAAAATCCATGTATTGAGACAGGTTATACTAGAATTATCAAAAATCAAAGTTAAAGAGAAAATATTGTAGATAGAGATAAAGGTAACATTGCAAACAGGGCAAAAAATATGATAACAGACATAGTCAAACTATGCAATCCAAAAGACGGTAGTGTAACATATTTAAAGCACTCTGAAGGAAACAAGAAAAAAGCAGTTAACTCAGAATTTTATACTCAGTGAAAATATCTTTACAAGAATAAAGAAAAAATACTTTTTTTTCACAGACAAACAAGAGCTGAAAGAATTTATTGCCAGCTGATCTACACTAAATACTAAGAAACATTACTGATGTCTGTGGCCATACCTCTCTGATTGGTCCTGATCTCATCTATTCTTGGAAGCTAAATTGGGTCAGGCATAGTTAATTCTTGGTTAAAAGAAATGTTAAATAAAATACCTCAAGCAGAAGAAATGTAGTACTAGATGGAAAATTGGTTCTATATAAAGAAATGAAATATACTTGATATGATAAAAATGAAGAAAAATACAAAGCATATTTTCTCTCATTTTTAATTGTATTAAAATAATAAAAAGTACATGAAAAGATGCTTGACATCATTAGTCATCAAAGAAATCCTAATCAAAACCACAATGAAATACCATTTCACAACCACTAAAAAGACTAGGGCAAAAAGGTAGATAATAACATGTGTTGGGAGCATTTGGGAAGTTAGAACCCTTATACACTGCTGGTGGAAATGTAAAATGGTGCAGCATCTCTGGAAAACAGTCCCTCAAACAATTAAACATAGCTTTGCCATATGAACCAGCAATTTCACTCCTAAGTGTATATCCAAGAGAAGTGAAAATATGTGTCCACACAAAATCTTGTACGTGAATGTTAATAGCAGTATTATTCATTAACATTCAAAAATTAAACCAGTTCAAATGCTCATCGTCAGACAAATGGATAAGCAAATGTGCTATGTCCATATAATGGACCACTATTCAGCAATCAAAATAAATGAAATATTAACACATGCTACAACATGGATGAATTTTGAAAACATTGTGTTTAGTGAAAGAAGCTAGTCAGAAAAGATCACATTATATAATTCCATTTATATGAATTTCCTACAATAGTTAAATCAATAGATTACTGGTTGTTTAGAGCTGGGAGATAGGGGAAGTAATAGCTAAGGGGCACAGAGTTTATTTTTGAGGTGATGAATGTTCTAAAATTTACTGTGGTGATGATTACATATATCTGTGAATATACTAAAAATTATTGAATTTTATATTTTAAATGGGTGAATTATATGATCTATGAATTACATCTCAATAAAATTATTAAAATAAAAAGATAAAAACTAACTTTAAGGCAAAAAGAGTAACACTATATTATGAATTTTATAACATAAGGAAAGATATGATAATAATAGCACAAAGGTAGAGAGAGAGGAAATGGAGTTTTACTGTCATAATCAAATGAGAATATTACAACTGAACATACAATAAATTATTAATTAGATAACATTAAATTAGAGACAGCAGAAGAGAATTCATGAATGAGAAGATGTACCAGCAGAAAATGCACAGATAAAAGCATGGAGGAAAAAAGGATGGAAAATATAAGAAGAAACATGTATATTTAATCAGAATAACAAAAAAAGAAAAAGGACTAGAAGTAAAACTGGACAGAAGCAATCAATACTTGAAAACACAATAGCTAAAAAATTTCCAAAGATTTAAAAATCTTGATGAATTTCAAGCAGAATAAATACAAAGAGAACCATACCTGGGCACATCCGAGTAAGCAAAACTTCTGAAAACTGATTAAAGACCAGAGAAAAAGGACTCATTTTCTACAAAGGAGCAACAAAATGACTTAATGCTGACTTCTATACAGAATTTGTGGAAGCAAGAAGACATTGGAATGTCACTTTTAAAGTGTGGAACGAAAGTATCATCCAACTTGGAATTTCCTACCCAGTGAACATATCATTGAAACTTGCAAGCAAAACTAATGTGGTTTTAGTTATAAATACAAATAACTGTTATTAACAGTTCTGCACAAGAATTAAGCTGAAGACAACATTTCAGATGTAAATAAGGAATAATGGGAAGTCATATGTAACTAAAATAAGTGTAGAATTTAAGTACATAAATACAATAGCACAACATGTAGGAAAGGAATAAATGGAGATAACAAATATTTTAATATGAATAATACCTTTAGCATACTTAACCTCTTTGATTATATATGATATATCATACATATCATATATATATATTTGTCATATATATGACATTTCTTCCCAAATCCACAGAATACAAATTCTTGTCAAGTATAAGATGAGCATTATAAATAATAACACAATTCTCAACAAATTTCAATGATTGAAATAATATAGTGTCTTCTCTGACCTTATGGATTTAAGCTAAAAATTTATTTTCAGAAAAACACTGGAAAATAGTCAGATGTCTTAAAATTAATGAATACACTTCTGAATAATGTGTGGTCCAAAGAACTAACTGTAATGAGAAATAGAGAACATTTGAACTGAATCATATTAAATTATATATAAACTTTGGGTGCAGCTAAAGCTGTTTCTAGAAGGAAATTTTTAGTCACAAATGCATCTATTAGAAAAAAGGGCTACAATTATTGATTGAAATATTTGATTTGAGACATTAGAAAAAAATATAAAGTTAAACCTAAAGAAAATGGAAAGAAAAAAGTAATAAAGAACGGATGTTAATGAATAGAAAACAAACATTGTAGAGAAATCAGTGTACCAAATTCTTTGTAAAAACTAATAAAATTGAAAATCTCTAATAATATTGAACAAGATAAAAAGAGAAATGCCGCAATTATCTAAAAAGTATGTTACTATAGATCCTACAGATAATTAAAAGAAAATATTGTCAAAAACTCTATGTCACTAATTTGACAACAAAGTAAAATCGACACTTTCTTTGAAAAATACAGCTTATAAAAACTGACACTAGAAGAAAAAAATCTAAATAATTCCATTCTGTCAACTAAATTTAATCCATTATTAAAAACCTACTATAACAAAACTCTGCTCACATCAATTCACATAAATTTTTCTAAACATTGAAAGAAGAAATAAACCAATCTCACAGGAACTATTTCAGAAAATAGAAAAAGAGGACATTCTTCTCAACTAGTATTATGAAGTCAGCATAACTTTGATTTCAGAAATTTACCAAGAACATTATAAGAAAGAAAAGTTACAGTCCAATCTCTTTCATAAACATAGATACAAAAATTCTTAAAAAAATATTAGTAAATCAAACCCAGAGAAACATAGGATAATACGATATGAATAAGTTGGGTTCATTCCAGGAATTCAAGGCTCATTTAACATTCAAATAGCAATCAGTGTATTTGTCATATAAATGGAATAATGGGGGGAAACTTTTCATAGCAATTATTATAGAAAAATAATTTGATCAAATTAAATATCAGTTTGCAAAATTTCTTAGCAAACCAGGAAAGAAACAAGAATTACCATAATTCAATTAATAAATTTCTTACAGAAACCTTTCAACTAACATTATAATTAATGCTGAAATATTTAAAGTTACTACTGAGTAGTAAGGCAAAGATACCCGCTATCACACTTCTATTAATATTGTCCTGAAGTTCCAGCCAGAGCAAGAAAGCAAGAAAAAGAAATAAAAGTCACTAGGATGATATGTTAGTTTTCCATGACTGCTGTAACAAATTTTTACACACTTGGTGATTTAAAACAGAAATTTATTCTCCTTACAGGTCTGGAGACTAGAAATCCAAAATTTAACAAGTCTCCCTCTGGGGCTCTAGTAGAGAATCCATTCCTGTTTCTTACAGCTTTTGGTGGTTGACTCAGTATTCTTCCTAGAGGTGTGGCTGCATCACTCTAATCCTTGCCTCCGTTTTCATATCTATTTATAATTCTCTGTGTATCTGTGTGTTTATATCTGCCTTTTCTTTTCCTTTATAAGGATACTCCAAATGTTATTTAGGGCCCATCCAGATAAGACAGGACAATGTCTTTAGCTCAAGATCCTTAACTTGATTATATTTGCAAAGAATCTTTGTCTAAATAAGGTAATATTTACAAACTCCATGGATTAAGATTTGACATCTTTGGGTAGTCATCTACCACAGATGGAAAATGAATACATAAAATCATCATTACTTACAGACAAAACAATTTTATAAATCATAAACTAAAAGAATCTATAAACTATAAGATAAGTAAAATTACTAAGGTTGTGAGATACAAAGCACTATTTTAAAATTAATTGCGTTTGACATCAATCCACAAAAACAAGAAAATAAAGTTTTAAAAAGATATCTGAAGCAATAGTATAGAAACTTACTAAAAACCTAGAAATAAATCAAACAAACAATGGACAACAGCTCTACAAGTAAAAATTACCATAAATGAGGGAAATTGGAGAAGACCTAAATGACTAGAGGGTTATATCTTGCTTCATAGATTGCAATATTCAACATTGTAAAGATGTCAGATCTCCCTAAATTGATCAATAGATTCAAGGTAATCTAAATAATGTCATTGCTTTTTAAAAATAGGAATTGACAAGCTGATACTAAAATGTATATGGAAATAGAAAGGACCAACGATAATCAAGATAAGCTTGAAGAAGAGCAATAAAGATGTGTAGTCTTTATTCTACCATATATCAAGACAATATAAAACTACAGTAATTAAGACGAAGGCATAAGTAATTAAGACATATTGGTATACTCAGGAAAAAGAATAGAAAGTCTAGAAAGAGACTAACAGCAACATTATCTTTCTTTAAGTACTTTCTTCTGCCGGAATCTACCTCTAATTGCCCCAGTCTTCCACCTTTTCCTCCCCTACCTGGCTCATTTCCCCTTAACATAGACTTTTTATTAAAGAGTTGTCTGGACATTGATCTTAACCCTTTACTAGTATAATCCTCTGGAGGGAAAGAAAACAGTAGTACTTTATATATAATAAGTGTTAGTTGTCTCTACAATTTTACTCAAAGAAAGGAGGCACTGAAGAGAATTTTCTAGATGATCTTGTCTAACTCCCACATCTTATTGAAAAGTAAACTTCAATTATGAGAGGTGAAGAAACTTTCTAGAGTAATGTATAAATTAAATGGAGGAATCAAACCTTCAGTCTAAGTTGACAGGAAATTCTAACATCTCTGAATCCCTGTGAAAAAATTGCAAAGAATACACTGTAATTACACATAAAAAAATGAACCTTGCTCTTTGTTTATTATATAATACAGTGATCTTTTAAATATTAAGACCTGGCAGGTGTTCTCAGAATAGATTTTTATTTATAGAATCAATCTTCCAGGGAAGGAGCAGAATGGAGAGGGAAGCAGAAAAGGGCAACTTCGGCATCTCTGAGCCCTCCTTACTCTTTTTGGTCTGAAATTTGAGCAGGGCGGACATCTTAATGAGTGCTCCTGGTAGTGGCTGCCTGGATGGGAAGATGAAGAATAATAAGGTAGCACCCACTACAGGTGACAGGCTGAAGGAGTAGGAGAGCCTGGTAGTTGGCTGCAAGCCAAATGAAGGTGAAGCGGTTTCATCTTGTGAGCAATGATCTGAGTTCTGATTTGATTTCCCCTTTGAGAGCCTACTTCTTATGAAGTTTATATCAGCTCTGCATAGGATGTCTTGGGAAGAGCCATAATACTGCCCTAGGAAGAGGATGCTAAATGACAGTGGTCCACCCTCTTCCCTGAGGCTCCTGCGGCTGGGTTAAGGGTAATCTGAGAGCACTGCAAGAGCAAAGAGAATCTTGGGGGAGAAAAGCAGACACCTTAATGGTCTGCTGACCCATCCTACCCAGAAATGCTCTTTTCACTGCACACTTAGATGAATTAAAATTTATTTTATGTTAAAAATAACATAATTCTCCTCCAACTAGACAGGAATTAGTTTAAACTTAAACTCCAAATCATCACAGGTCATTTGTTTGAATTAAAATTTATTTACTTGTATTTTTACATTTTCAGTCCTCTGTTTTCTCTGAAATGTGAACTATTGCAGTCTGGGGAATATGATCTCACTTCTTCACGTCTCTGGTTATATCTTTCTATCATCAGAAAGCTGGTCTATTAAAAACATAGAAAATTAGTTCACAAATAGGCAATCCATAAGCCAATTCTTAAATTAAGTCAATTCTTAAATTCTTAAATTCTCTCTCTTCTTTTGCTTCCATCACAACTCGGAGCTCTCCGGCAGGAAATGCATTTACAACCAGTGGCTCTGAAATGAATTGCCAAAAATCAAGAGGGAGGGAGAAGAGCCAGAGCAGGTATCTCAGCATCCAGAGGCCCGTGCATGATAGATACTGGCAGCATTTCAACAAGAAAAGAGAGAATTTCAGAAGTGGGAAACAAAGACTCATCCAACTAGAGAAGAATTAGTTTAATCTTAAACTCCAAATCATCACAGGTTGCTGCCTCAGAGTTAGTCAGGCTCTGTTCATAGGAAATCACTGGTGGGACAAGAGTTAACATCTGTTCCCTAAAAATCTCATCTGGTTTCTGCCTGTGATTGACAGACTTATGGAAAGACAAGGTAGCCTTGGAAGGGAGAAGCTTATTTCCCTCTCTCACTCTTCCATAATGCCCTGTTTGTGTCTGGGAAGAAAGAGTGGGAGTAGAAAGTATGGTGAGAAAATTTCACCATGTCATACTGTCTCAATCCCATTTTTTATAGCTGTTGTGGAAAATAGAGGAAGTGTTCAAGCCCTTGGTTCATGTATTTTAAAAAATAATTATAAAATAAGAGAAATATGCATTTTATGCATGAAACATTTTAAGACACTGGAGTATGAATTTCACAAAAGCTTATGCTTAGGTCAGAACACTGGTTGGCATTCATCACTTACTATAAACCTTGACTTTAGTGCTTGGATTCCTGGGGAGCCTGTGTCTGCTTCAGCAGCTCCTGCCAGCTTTCATAGTTCATAGCCCTCTAGGATCACAATTTCACATTCTGGGAGAATGTATCATTCAGGATGCACTCCCATCGTCTTGGGTCCAACCCATGGTGAAAATGGTCAAAGAATATTTTGAAGCTGAACCATTTCCTTCTATGGGTTCCTTTTGAGAAAATTTTAGGAAAGATTTGGGAGATTTTTGAGGAATCACATACTGGTGGGAGAGAAACCTATGATCATTTATTTATCCAAAAACTATACAGTAGAACAGAATGGCCAAGGGGGTAAATTCTAGGGATAGCCTTCCTGGCTTTACTTATCATCTCCAATTCCTTACCAGCTGTGTAGACTTGAGCAAAGATGTAACCTATCTATGCCTCAAAATCATCATATATGATAAAATGGGGATCATTACAGAACTTAGCCTCATGTAGTTGTTTTATGCAAAGGAGTAAATTGCTGGTGAATACATATTGACTGACTACATTAGAAACTTAGTGTTTTTCAACACAATGTGAGCAACTGCTTTTTAGTTGTATTTTTTAAAATAAAATTGATCATATATTTCCTGTAATATGTTAAAAATAAATTTGGAAAGTACCCAAAAGTAGAAAAGATAAAAAGCATTCTTGTTGCTCCACTTAAGGGGAAAGACTAGTTAAATTTTGGCATGTTTCCTTCTGGTCTTTTTCTGACTTAGATAAAAGGGGGGAAAATCATGCACGTAGTTGTAGATTTGCTACTAATGCCAATCCAGAGGAAGGTGCCTTGTAAATATAAGTATACTGAATGGCTCAAAATTAGATCTGGTCTCATCTTGCCTGATGCATTGTCCAGAGTGGTCTCTGTGGTGACACTGTGGAGCACCCTTGCTTCTCCAGCCAGAGAGCAATACTCCCACGGGAGAGAAATCACACAGTTTATTCATTTTGTAATCCTCTTGCTTTTGCAAACATAGGTCTAGGCATATGGGTAGATTCTCAATAAATAGTTGTAGAACAGATTGAGAAGTCATGGGGTTATTTATTATTATGGTAGTAATATTGAAAACCCTAGCTAAGGCAGGACCCCAACCTTATTTGCTGAAATAGCTGATGTTTCTAAGTGACAGTTACTGTCGATGAATTCTCAGGAAGATTCTAAGCCCTCTGGCTTACTGTTTGAGGACAATCTTTGATCCTATTAGGAATAACATTGAATCTTCAGAACTGGTTTAGAGATTTTCACAAAGGAACAGAGATACTTGAATAGCCCAGACCAAAACATGGGTGCTTATTAACCTTTTTAAGATCCCAGGTTGGAGAGGGTCTAAGACAGTGGGATAATGGAGGAATAGCACACATACTCAGTTAGCCCCATCAGGTGGGATGGTGGTATAATCTGATTGATTTCACCCTCGATATTCTGTGAGGATTGGCTCTTACACAGAATCCAGAATGTTTGTGTTTGACGCCCACCCCCACATCCCCTTCTGGGCGCTACGTGTTCTCCTAAATATGTAGGCCCATTGAGGTACTTGTGTTCAATTCAGAGTTGATTTTAAAAAACCAAATATTGTTTGCTGTTTACATCTTAACAGGAATGAATCACTGTGCTTTTTCCCCCAGATGGACTAATGCTTTAAGTCTCATATGTCACTGTGGAAAAAGTATTTCTATCTCCCATGGGAGCCAATAAGGAAGGGAAGAATTTGGGAAGCATAAGCTCCACTCCAGGTCCTGGAATTGCATTACAAAATTGGTCATTTAATTATGCCTACCCTTGTTCTTACTTACTCCAATGCTCTTGGAACCCTCCTTTTAACAATCTGTACTTCAATATTCTTTCTTTCTCCTTTTGAACCATGGAGTTTTAAACTTTGATTTTCTCATTGGATTGTCACAATAACTAGTATAGCTGTTATGGAAGGAATATTACGTACATTTCGTAGATGAAGAAATTAAGATTTAGGAAGAAGAACTGTCAAAGGAAAGGTACCTAGAGTTTAGCGGCAGAGCCAGGAAAATAATCTGGTGCCATGACTTGGGCCCAGAACATTTTCCTCACCAGCACAGCTCTACGGTGAGGTGGTATCTGAAGTCAAGATCAGTAGCTCTTCCTTATGGATGTATATTCTTTGTCATCTATCCAAGTAAGGACCAGGCTTTGATAAAAGAGGTTATTTGACTTTAGTATGATGGCACTTACCTCCATAGGCCTGCCCACAGGTGAGAAGAGAGGTGTTGGGTAGAGGCCAGAAATGATTATATCTGGCCTCTGTTATCACTAGTCCCTGAAGTAGTCTAGGACTTCTTTCTAGTACTGCTGGATATTTTTTTTCCCAATACTTTAGAGAAACAAGGTCTTGCACATATAATTTAATTCTCTTCTTAGTAATTCCAAGTCAAAGTTGACATTGTTATAGTTTATACTTACTGTTTATTCACTTACTTATCTGTGGTCTCCAGAGTATCAGTACTGCTAACATTTGCTGAGAGAGGGGGACTGTGGAGAAATGGGCTGTATTGATATGCGTAGGAGAGCTGCTACTTGTCCTAATATGTCTCTGATGCTGATAAAGTAACAAGAACTACCACACTTTGTCTTCACTCAAAATTAGAGAGTCTTATCCTTCTAGGGGGCTTTTAGCATCTTTTGCATTCAGTCTGCATCAGAATTTTCCCAAAATATCTAAAAATGTTGCTATGCACTGAAATCCAAAGTAGTTTTTCATGAGGGGCTGGTAACATGAAACAGTATCCCATACAATAAAAATAATTGTTATAGATAAAGTTTACTATGTATTTTACTATGTGCTTCAATGCTTCACATGTATGCATTAGTCAGCATAGGCAGGGATGTGCTCCTTTAAGAAATTTACTTGCATGTCAGTTTTTTATTCTGTCGTAATAAATTAACACAAATATAGTGGCTTAAAACAACACAAATTTATTATCTTACTGTTCTGTGGTTCAAAAGTCTGACACAAGTCTCACCAGACTAAAATTGGGGTGCCAACAGGGTTGTGGTCCTTTTAGGAGGCTCTAAGAAAGAATCCATTTCCTTAGTCTTTAATATTGTTGGCAAAATCTAATTCCTTGTGATTGTAGTTTCCTTTTTTCCAGCTGACTCAGCTGCATTCCTCGGCTTGTGGCCCCTTTCCTTCATCTTCAGAGCACCAATGGCTTATTGAATTCATCTCACATTGCATCTCTCTGACCTACCTGGGAAAAGTTCTCTGATCTTAATGACTCATGTGATTAGACTTAATGACTCATGTGATGAGACTTAATGACTCATGTGATTAGATAGGCTCAAGAGATAATAGGAGGAGAATAATTAAAAATAGTAAATATAGATAACTATTATTTTCATTTTACAAATGAGAAAAGTGAGAGTTGAAGTTTCTTGGGGAGAGCCCAGAGTCGTCCTTGGAAACACTGAAACTTTGATGAAGTTTGTCTGGAGGCCACTCCATAAGGGTGAGGATTATGGACTGGCACTCAAAATCTCTGGATTTAGACTCAGGCTGGTCATCTACTTCTCTGAATATTTACTTTGTTACATGTCCTTGGTGTCAACCACAGATAATGTACTTAGTATATAATATTTATGTATGTAGATGTTTATTATATATCAAATATTTATGAAATTGATTTGAATTAAGCAAATAAAAAGACACAGTGTTGTAAGGGTTTTTAACAGGGGTTTGAACAAGAACTACCTCTACCTGAGAAGAAATTAGTCTATGTTAAATTGGTCTTTCATTATATATTATATGTTCAATTAACCCTCTATTACAGAAAGATCTGTCCTTCTATAAGTGTGAGAACAAAGAAAATAGCAGCATATAATTATTGTGTGTGTCTGGTTTGACACTCACCAGTCTTAGGCTGAAATTTCTACCACTTATACCTATATGACCCTGGTCAAATTAATTAATTTTCCCCAGTTTCGACTTTGCTATCTGTAAAATGGATATAATAAAAACCCCATCTTGTGAGTGAGATAAATTCAGAATTCATGTAAAGCACCTAGAACAATATTAAGCATTGTTATTATTACAATTAACTGGATACGAAGTGATCGTGGGAGTAGTTATGAAAGGATGGAAGATTCAGAGAAGGCAGTATAGGAAAGCATTTCAGGCAGCTATTTAAAGGACAGACAGAGAGGGTGTGAGTCTGCAGTTAGGTCAGTTCTAAGTCTATTTTGAGTGCAAGTGATATGGAGGAGAACTTAAATTAAGACAGTGGCCATGGAGGTGGTTAGGTTAGGATGGTTTTGAGAATTCTTTAGGAGGCAGAATCAGAAGGAATTGGTGGTGTGGAAGGGTAGAATTGAGGCCAACTCCCAGTATTTACATCTGGGAGACTAGACAGTGTCATCAACTAAGAGATGTTTTACGAGAGAAGATGAGTTCAGTCTGGCCTTATTCACTTCTAGGTCTGTGGGACCCACAGGTACAGATGACTATGGTCCACTGGATATGTAACTCTGGGCTTCTGTTCTCTCAATTCTATTTAAAATGAAAGATTCCAGTAATATCTGCATAGAAGTTAGTAGTGGAAGCCATGTATGTCAGTAACATTACCAAGAGATAATATAGAACAGGGTTTCTTGGTTTTGATACTATTGACAATTTGGATGTGACAGGGTTTTTTATTATTATTATTATTATTTTGCAGGGGGTGGCATGGGGTGAAGGGTGGGGACTTGCCTGTGCACTGTAGAATGTTTAGCAGCATACTTGGCTTTTACCCAGCAGATGCCAGTAGCATCCCCCATCCAGTTGGGACAATCAAAACAATAAAAAATGTCTCCAGAAATTGTAAAATGTTCCTAGGGGACACAATTGCCTCTGATTGAGACTTACTGGTTAAAATAAAGGCAAGAGGCCAAAGGACTGAACCCTGAAGTCTACCAACATTTAAAAGAAAAGTAGAAAAGAAGTTAACAATTAAGAGAGTAGAGTTCCAACCAAGAAAGAAGTGTTTGTAAAAGTTACCCTCTTTAGAAAAGTTACATAAAACATGAACAGAAAAAAAAATGATCTTTGAATTTGGTTATGAGGAGGTCCTTGGTGGCCCTATTCACACAACTGGTGGAGGCAGGAGCATGGAGCGGAGGTGAATAAATGGAATGCATGAGAGTAAAGTTAGTGAAAATAAACTCTACTTTCAGTAAATTTGAGCAAGAAATGAAAGAGTGGGGAGAGTGGTAAATAAAGGGTGGGATATCAAGGGAGTGTCTTCTAAAGAATGAAACTTCTTGTGTAGAGCTAGATGGTGAGCTTCTTGCAGGCAATGACGATATCTTTCTTTTTTTTTTTTTTAAATGTCAAGCTTGATTTATAGAATAGGCTCAATAAACATATGTTGGTTGAAACAGGGACTTATTTTGTTACCCTTTCTTGGACTGTGGATATTTTAAAAACAACTCTAGGAAGAAAGTGATGTTTAACACAAAGGGATGAATCACAAATGGCAGAATTTCAGACATGAGTCAGAGATATTTTGGGTGTAGACTTGTGCTGTGTCTTCTAACCATACCACCTACTCACCTCACATTTCCCACATTTGATTGTTACCTTTTTTTTGCTGCCAACAAGACTTTGTTCCCTAGCTCAACCCATGGGTAATTATTTCACCATTGACTAATTGATGGCGACAAATGGCTACTAAATTAGGTAGATAAGGAGAACAAATTTGATGTTCTTGTCTTTCCTGTACTCTTCAGGCTGGGAAAGCTTGGCATGTTCCCCTGGATTGAATTACATAAAATTGTACCGTTGATCTTAAAGATGTCTGTATGAGCTAATGAGATGCAAATAGTGACACATCAATAATAAAAAAAAAAAAAGCCCAACTGAACACCTCATAACTTATGATGTTGTCCTAAGGGCGGCAGCAGAGTACATAAAAGGAAAGGGGGAAAAACACAGCTAACAGTATGACTTTTGAGTGATGAGTTGGTTTGTCTATACCTTATGAACATAACTTCAACCTAAAAGATGAATGAGAAGAGGTCCTGAGAAAAAAAAATCTCATACTTGAAGATGGAGAATTATAGTTTTATAAAGCCACAAAGGCAAAGTTTATTTTCATCTGATTTCAACCATAGCTCATTTCTTTTTTCCCCATAAAAAACTCATAATCAGAAATAGATTTTGAAAAATTCTATAATCAATATTATTTACACCAAGAACCATCCCAGATAATAGCCTTCAAGAAGTCAGGACTTATTACCCAGATAATAGCCTTCAAGAAGCCTTACTCATGGCTCTTCATTATATAGCTTAACCTGAGGCCTGTCACATAGCAGTTGCTTAGTTAATGTTTATTGAACAAAAATGGAATGGTTTTTGAATTGAAGCAGTTTAAAGTGGGGTTTTGAATGTCTAATTTGATTTTAAATAAAAACTCAGAAAATTCAGCCTAGCATCAGGTGATGATGTTCCTGGCCTTGAAGAGAACAGCTCTTAGGTAAGCCCTGACTTCCAATGTACTGCTAAATAGCCAGCTTAATCAGAACGCCTTTCTTGAAGCCCACATGATGAGCAGTGACATGCTAATTGAAATGTACTTTCCCCAGTGAACCACTTAACAATTTATATAAATATCAAAGCCCTGGGCTTTACTGTCAGTCTTTGTTTTGGAATGAGAAATTTATAAAAAACATATGTTTCCAACTGTCATTGATAGAGTGTTCTGAAAATATGGCCACTGAATCACATCCGACTTTTCTTTCTGCAGACACCGAACTAGTCAGGGTACATTTCTCTGTTAATAACATCTCCTTTCAGAAGGAATCTACTCCACGCTGGGGTTTCATTACTAAATTCTGAGGAGCCATTGATAATGGAGGTGGTGTTTAGGGAAAGAATGGCCGGGGAAAAAGAGCTAATATATTTGAAATTCTAATTCTGGCAGATGAGAAAAGGGAAACAATTGTGAGAGAAACTACTGATTTTGTTGTTGGCTTGGCAATCCAAATGAATAATACTGTCTTCTCTGGTAGCCATTAGACACGAGTTCATGTCCCCTTCACAGGCAAAGGTCTGTGATTGTAAATGAAATCCTTCTTGAATATGGAGACCTTCCTGTTTGAGTTAGAAGAGAGACCGTCAGGCTGCGATTTTAAGTCTGGCTTGCAGAAGGACTTGGGAGTTGAGCTGAAAGTGTGAAATCCTACAATAACTGTATCATTGTGCTTGACAGAGCCTCTTTTGTCTTCTTAAGCTATGCGACTTTCCCATAGGGTTTCTTTCCCCAAACATGCCTCGAATGGTGTTGCTTAATGAAAAATGTCACTCAGGACGAGGTAGCTTTCACCGACGACTGTACATGGTGGACATTCTAGTAATTCTAGTCATATGGGAGAGCAGGACAGGCTTAGGCAGCTTGGGAAAATAAGTTCTGAGAGTGGCACCCAAAGAAGGGCCCGGCTGGTGGAGCAGAGGGAATGGGTCATATGTCAGTCTGTGTCTTCCACAAGCCTCCTCAATCCATCTCAAAAATGCCACAGACCCTGAAACCCATGCAATTGTTTTGCTTCTAGTCTACATATAAATCTTTTAATTGCACGTCCTAAGCCTTAAGACATTTATGTGGAATTGTTTTGGGGAAAAAAAGGAAGGAAGAAAGAAACTTCTACTGGCAGCCAAGCAATCTGCATTTCATTTCAATTTAGATAGTTTTGCTATACATTTTTTTCCCAAGGTTTCCTGGATTTCAATAATATATCTTTCATCACCAGATCACCAAAAACTGGTTGTGCTGAGCTGTCCCTGGGGCTTTGGAGTGGATATCAGGGATTACTTTATAACTGGGAACTTATGAATTGTATTGGGTTTACAAATGACTTGTTTTTCCCAGTTTAATGGTTAAACCATGAAACTGATAACTTATTCGTGGAAGGGTATGTGCGTGATATGTTAATGGGTCTTTGAGAACAGGATTGAAAAACAATCAACACGCACACATACGCACACACACATACACACTCAATTAGTTTTAATGAAGATATTAGCTGAGTAGATGAGCTCTGACTGCCATGAATTGCAGGCTTTAAAATGTCCATTTTAACGTTTTCTTATGTCTTTTTACCCTTGACCCTCCTATTCTAACTAAGAGCTTTGGGGCTGAACTTTTTTTAACCTCTTGGCAGCAGTCATCTGACTCTGCAACCTAAGCAAGACATTGTGCAGCCCAGTGGATTTCCAGCAGAAACCAGCAACGGTGAAGCCCTGAACTCCAGTGTTCGCTCACCAGTATCGTGGAGATCACTGAACTGGCCATGAGTGCTGAGGGTGGTGGAGTGGGGAAGGACAAGTGAGCATGGTGCCTTTTTGAGCACATCTGTTTTATTTCATATCAGTCTGATGGCTGTAGCAGGGCAGCGGGGAGCAGGGGGGTCGATAGGTGTGGGGTTTCTACAAAAGATATGTTTGGATTTCCATTTTATAGGAATGAAAGAACCTGTGTTTGCCAAACTGCAAACCCATAGAAATATCCTGGGTTGGGAGCAGGGAATTCGACTGCAGCCTTTGGAGTGGAGGTGATTTATGGCTAGCCAAAGGAAGAGTCCAGGTCCACGCAGTGAGGGAGGTGGGATGTTAAGAGGTGGAACAAGAAAATGAAAGAAAGATTGGAATTCTCCTGACTCTCTCAGTATAACATTGTGACAAGTTAGGTGTAAATGAATCAGAAACATATGGATTAAACTTCCCTTCAAGTGGGGAAGTAGTGGGAAACAATAGTTGAAAACTATCTCAGCTGACTGACAGGTGAAAGGCCTTCCTGTGATGGTCTCTCTCCAGTTTTGGAGGATAGTTACATTGAAAGCTGATAGTCGAACTGCCTTTACTATTCCCAAGATGATAGATGTTCTGGGATTCACTTCCCCTCCCTTCCTGCAACCCTCCACCTCCAAGGCCATGTCCAAATTGTAAGGTCTTTTTTTTATGGTCCTTTTAGGACTATCCTTTGGCTGCCATTGCTATTACCTTTTTAGTTTCAAATAATTTTTTAACACAGTGATTTTAACAGTAATTTGTTTTCAAAGATATGGATTAAAAATTAAAGTTACAGCATCTTTTTTGTGGAGGGGGGGTTTACCTTTGCAGGCTGCCATATGCATTACATGCCCAGTGATTTTGGTTAATATTAAAACATTTAGAAATTTGCATTTGGAGAGGTTTCAGTTCTGTTGGCATGTTGCTGGATTTCTGGAGTGATTCTTCGGGTGAGGTACACTTGAGGGGAGGTTGAGGGAGGGAGGGAGAAAAGCCTGCAAAGGAATCTTCTGAAGATAATCTAAATGTGAGGTAGAACTTCTGCATATAATAATAATTACAACATTTCTGGAGCACTGACAATGCTCTGGGCACTGTGTTAAGTTTTCAGATGTGTCACTTCATTTAGCCCTGAGAGTAACCTTTGGAGGGAGAGGTTTGATACCCATTTTACAGATGGGAAGCGCAGAGATGTCAGTCACCTGTTTATGTTTACAAGGCTTGTAGTACACAGGAGGACCAGGGGGAGGCAAATGAGATGCCAAGCTCCCCAGGTGCAAAATTTAAGAGGGTGTCCTCAAATTATCCAGCTAAATGATATTTCAACATAAGATTTTTAAATATTAAAATTAATGCAAATAACTTGTTTTGATCACATTATCAACATTTTAAATAAGGATGGAGCTGACCTTGCACTTACACAGTCTTCTCTGCTTCACTCCAGTCTGGGCCTTGGTGCTCACAGCTATACGAATGTGAGAAATTGTGATCCTCCAAGCCAGTCCTGTCAAGTGCCTCCACTGCCCACCAGCTCAGTGTCTCTTGTGCCCCCACCTTGGAGAGACAAAGTCAGAAGTAAGGGAAAGTTGAGCAGACAAAGAATGAGGCACAATTCATCCAGAAGAAGAGGAAAGCCACTGAACCAAATGACAGGAAAGTAGTGAAGTTGGAGGGACCAAGGCAAGGATCAGAAATCAAAAATCTCCAGGATCGTGGAATAAACGAAACAGATAAGAAATGTGACTGAGAGGCTGAAGGATTTGTTGTATATTTGTTGTTGTGGTTGTTCCAGACTTTCCACCTCACTGAGGAGAAGGAGAGACAGCTCCAGTGGTATGAGGACAGGGTACTACAAAGGACAATTGTACATGAGCCTGCAGGAGTTGTGAGTATTCAGCAAAGAGCTCCCAGGTGTGAGGGATGTGGGGCTCCCTGGGTGTCTTGTGGGTGGAGGGAAGCTGAAGTTGGAGAGAAGGTGAAGAAATGGGGAGTTAGGGTCAGGAAGAGGATACTGGGAGCAGGCGTGGCTGGCTCAGAGAGGAGTCTCCACACTTCAGAAAAAGTAGTCTCAGAGTGGTTACACCTTCTCTCAGCAAGCTGTGATGTGGATGCTCTCATTATTACTGTTGTTCTTCTCTTTATAAATAAGGAAACTGAGATAGTGAAACATTTAGTCACTTGCCCAAACTCAGACAGTTACTAAATGACAGAGACAGAATTTGAGATCCGGCAGTTTGCTTCACTGCTTGTAACCACCAGGTGAGACTGGAAGAGGTTAGAAATAGTTTAGAAGACCAAGACAGGCACTTTAAATCATGCTTGGGCTATCCGGGTAAAATCTAAACAGTATGGAGAAATTACCCACTAGGAGTCAAGGCTGGGGGTGCATAAATTAATGATGCCCTGATTTTCCATCAAGTGGTAATTAACAGAAAAGGCTCTGGAAGCAGAGAGACCCAGGCTTGAGTCCACTTAAACTCTTTGAGCTTCACTTTGCTCATCTGTAGAATGAGGATAGTAATACCTATCTGCATAGAGCAGTTGCGAAGAAGAAAAAGGAAAATACGGTTGAAGACAGAGAATATTTAGTAATCTCAGTTGCTCCAATATTTGTTAATATCATTAAGAGTTAGATAATCATCATTGTGAGTATCATCTGCTTTCAAATATTATAACGAGAAGTAATGGTAATAATAGCTAATGTTTATTGAGTGCTTGCCAGGTTGTAGGCACTGCATTAGTTCCTTTCATTGTTTACATCAGTCTCTGAAGTAGGTACTATGCTATACTCATTTTATTATTGTTAGTCTGAGTCCTGATGTTTTAGGAACTCATTGACCACTGTAGGATTAGTTCATCCATAATACATTTTGAGATTTGGGAGGCATTTTGTAGTAAAGTTATCTTAGCAGAACAAACTCGACATCTGCTCACCCTCAGAGCAGCCCTTGTTCCCTCTGTGGAGCCCCCTGAAATCTGCACAGGCCACTGCAATCCCTTCTACCTGTGAATTCTCCCATTTTCTCTGGTTGCTGTAACTCAACTGGCCAGGACTCAGGTGTAGTCTTGTCATTGCTCCTGCTTCCTTTCTGTTTGTGAATGACCTGTTGCCCCAGTTGCTACCTGGGGTGGACATTTTGTGTCATATTACCCTGTCTTTATCACACCTTTGGTGAACGACTGTCCCATACATGACTTATTAGGTCTGTTCATAGATCATTTTATTTAGCTTAAATGAAATGTTTGTGATTTCCATTCTTGATTGCCATCTCTAGTAGAGGAGCTGGTGGTTCTGTTCTATTTTATCTATGGTTTCATGTCCAGAATAAAAAAATTACCACTCTCTAGAATCCTAGGGTGCTTGCCTGGGTAATAGTGCATTTGAGTGCTTGTCTTTCCAATCTTTATTTTATGAAAGATCTTGGAACATATGCAGGGATGATGGCAGGAAAGATGCCAGAGAATTTAGTTCATATCTCTTTGACCCAGTGATTGATATGATGTGAAAATAGCTCATTGAGTTTTGGAAATGTCAACATACTGAGTGCATGACAGGTAATGAAAGAGGATTGTTTCCACACATTATTATATGGGCTCATTGGCTCAAGCTGTGGAATAATAGAAATAAATTCTGTTATAAAATATATAGCATAACACTTTTAGGTAGACCTTACACCCTGAGAACAGTCAGTGCTAACTGCAGCCTGCCAGGGGTGGGGGGTGAGCATGAGGTTGGGGCTATTGACTTTTATATTCCCTTGGATAGCAGAAGTCTGTGAGGGATAAAAGATAAGTGGCATATATGCCCCTATTTCCCACTCTCTTATCTGTGACAGACATCACTAATCAATTATATCAATCTTTCCCACTTTGCCTGGTTCATCTCAGAATTCTCAATATAGTGCTCTAGGCAGTCACTTCCAATCAGACAGAGTTGGAATGAAAAATAAAATTTATTTGCCAACTATGTTCTTTTTATAGACAGGATCATGTTGAGTTCAGTATTGTTTGGTAGATAAAATGAGTTCAACTTTTAAATTATGAAAAACACCTAACAACACTTTAGGTATGCTACCTAATTTTTTGAACCTTGGTTTACTCATCTATGAAGTGGAAAAATGACACATCCCACGGGGCTATTGGAGTGATTACTGAGATTATATACTTAAACGGCCTAGTAGAGTACTAGGGGCATTCAGTTAATTGTGACTGCCACAATGACTGACTTAGAGCCTTAAGGAACTTGAGGATCTATTTGGTCTATGACACTGCATCAAGACAGAATCAAACTTAGGCCTTTTTTGGGTATGACTCTCAAATGGTGAAGAAACTTTCTCTACTTTCTTCCTCAGACTCCTTGTAAGTTTGACAAACACCTATGTGATAATATGAATTGGTAGATCCTCTCATAAAGGTTTTCCTTCAAGTGGCCATTACTATTGGTATTGACACAGAGATTTGAGTTTAATGTAGTGACACCAATCATTTGTATAAAATTGAAAAAAATCTATGCCAGCAACTAGAATGTTATTGCCTGCCCCTGTTGCTATGTTAATGGCCTTGGAATTGGTCATCGACTCCTACCCCATTTCAGTGTATTCTTCACACAATACTAACAGGTTTTTAAGTACAATCTAACTATTCTTCTCCTTAGAGATTTTAAATAGCTGCTGTACCAGTCAGTATTCTGGTAGGAAAAAGATGACTCACTAAAATGGTAAACAAGGAGTTCAATACAGGGATTATTTACAAAAGTATGAGCAGGGGTCAGGGAAATCAGCAAGGAATGGTGGTGCGCCCCCCAGGAAAGCAACACTGGGAGCCATCACCACCCCTAGGCTGAAGTATCAACATGAGGGAGCAGCTATAATTCAGGCATTCTCAATAGGGATGACATCACTCCCTAGGAGGAGAAAATTGGTTGAGGGAATTGTGAAGAAAAATTTACTTTTTTATGTATACAGCACAGGTATATATAGAATACATCAACACATACATTCACATATAAACAGATTTCACTGGGAAGTGATTAGGAAAATAAAATGTCTTAAAGGATTCCTTAGTGGAGGTGATTATGAAAAAATGATTGAGAAACACTGCTTGGTCAAAGGATTGTGCCACCTAACAAAACCTATGGCCTTGTGTAGAGGAATACGATGGCCACAACCTGCATGAAGGGAGCAGGAAGTAGATAACCTGACCTCACTCCTTGCCTGTTCTGTCATCATCTGCATGTAATTCCCATGGGCTGAACCCAACTAGAAGCCAGAGAATAACAGAGATTATTGATATAGACCATTCAGCTGGAGGTCTATGTGGGGGCCCAGAGCAGGGTGAGGAAATGAGAGAGAAAATGTGGAGGGGCTGATGAAGAATAGCCAACAGCACTACCAAGAGCCCTTAGGATAAAGGGCCAAAAATTTATTTTGGCTCATTAAGGTATGAACAATTGTTCTCCCACCCCACTCTCCTCTCATTTTCATTTCACTTGACTTCACTATCTCGTCCTTTTGGTTTTTGAAATGTTGAGTTAGTTCCTGACTCAGGGCCTTTGCCCTGAACATTCTGTTCCTTGATGTGGCATGTGTCTCCTTCTCTCCTTTTTATCCTTCAACTCTCAGCTTAAACATTCCTTTCTTGGCGAGCCTTCCCTGACCCTGTGGCAGAGATCCATTCTGTCTGTCTTGGTTTCTCCAAGAAACACTTAGGGCTTCTTCTTTATAGCACTAATTATAATTATAATTCAAATACTTATTTGTGTAATCATTTGCTTAATTTCTCTCTCTCCTGCCAGACAAAATGCTTTATGAGGCAAGTGCCTAGCACAGAGAAAGAGCTCAATAAATATTTGATTAATAGGTATGTGCCAGACGGAAATAAGTAACACCAAAGGCAAAGAAACTTCCTGGAGCCATTGTGTTAGAAACATAACTTTACCACTTACTAGCTGTGTTATCTTAAACAAGTTACTTAACCTATCTGAGTCTCAAACTTTACTTATCTTATGAAATAAGGATGATAATAGTAGCTATTTCATAGGCTGGGGAGATGACAAATAAGTTAGTACATGTAAAGTGCTTACAAGAGTACATGGATAATTGCTCAATAAATGACATCATCATCATCATCATCATCATTAAATTTTCATTGTGTAATTCTATTGTTGACTGGCTGTTTGAGTGGCATTTGCACTAATCAGAGAATAAAAAGAGGTATGTTAATCTTAGCACTGATTCTAACCATATTATTTGGACAATTAAGAACCCAATTTTCTTGATACAAAATTCTGAAAACAATTTATTTTTTCTCTTGTCATGTAGTTAGAGTCTGGGGAAAAGTTGTTTGACAACTAATTGGGTTTACTCTTTAAAAAGCAAAGATTATTTTATTTTATTTATTTTATTTTATTTTATTTTATTTTATTTTATTTTATTTTATTTTATTTTATTTTATTTTATTTTATTTTTTCACTGTTGAGATGGATTGTGAATGTTCGGGTTGCTTGACAAGTCCTTATTTTGTTGGTTCTCTTTCAAGGCTTTGTTCCAAACTCAACACCAGACAAATTAGGGACAAAGTGCAGAAAGTGGCATCAGAATCACTCTCTTCTCCAAACAGCAAGGTCTTGGGACAATGAGAGTTGCTTTCTGTGAGGTCACTGGAAGATACAGGGAGATCAGTTGGGGAGCTGTTCATTACACTGAGAGTGGAGACTGAGGATGAAGGACTGGGAGAAGCAAGCCAGGTAATAGGACTAATACCATAGGACAGGAGCACTGATAGCACTTGTGAGAAACATCCAATAAAATTTTCTGGATAATGCATCTCCTGTCCAGGAACAATTTAACCAGACTTGGCACAAACGCATTGGCTTTTGCACTGCAGCATTTAAAATGTTTTTTTTTTCTGATGGTAGTCACAGGGTGAATCATGGAGTCATGTGGTGGTCAGAACCTCCCTATTCTGTCCTTTAATAGTGGAGACAGTGAGGTCTAAAGAGGTCAGGTGATTGACCTCAAGCCATACAGTTATGATGGAATCAGTACCTGACCTCCCGTCTCCCTGACTTCAGGTCAGCATTATTACCTTCCTTGACTTTCTTTTATATCCAACCTTTACCTTCCCTAGTTGCCCTCTAGTCAGACTCTGACAAGAAAAGTCACACAAGCAAACCAATTTATTCCTTGAGCCACAACCACCTGAGTGGGCACCGTGACAGTCATACAAGCCTTACTGTGATCCCAGCTTCCTTTCTGGAACCTGAACAGTGTCAGCACCATGTGTCCTTGATTTTTTCTGAGTGAACCATGCATTTGACACAGGTGGGGGCTTGCATGGCTGAGCAATCGCTGTCAGGGAGAGAAGAATTTATGTTTGCATCTGTGTCTCACGTCTTTTCACATCTGGTCTTGGTAGACCTTTGGGAATTTGTTGGGGGAAGGGAAAGGAGAGCAATGAGAAGGGCTCTCACTACTGCTGGAGTTGAGGCAGAACAAGGATGAGATTGCCACCCTTCCCCTTCAAGAAAAGCAGTGGGTTTTGACTATTTAGTGGCTTGATGTGCTTGGTATGAATGGTTCTCTTGTCAGATATTAAGGGCTTTAGAAGCATCTTATGAGGTTAACCAACCAGGTTTATTGAGCCAGGATTTTTCCCCAAAGACACCAAAGAAAATAATGTACCATACATATCTTTAGGAATGTGTCTCAAATAGCTCTAGTTTCCTTTATTAACCAAGGGTAGATTTATCACTCATGAATTCTTCAAGACCCTTTTTGAAGTAGTGCATTTCTGTATCATCTTTTAGATAAGGTTTTGTTTGTTGAGCCCATGTTGATAAAGTAGATCGTTATTTTCCCTGTAATGATGGTGAGGAGAACTAGGACTCCAGAACTCAATGAGTGAGTGCTAAGCCATTCTGGATTTTATACATGCCCATTTAATCTCTCTTCAATCCTTATTCTCAAATTTAAAAGGTCCACGCACTTTAATCAGACTTCATTGGACCTTGTTTCAATCTTATTGATAATCATTATTGCCTCTCACTTTTATCTCACTTCTTCTAGATTCTAAGGACAGAACAATATGCAATATGCCCTGGTCTAGATATACTGCAAGCTAGGAATAAGGAAGGGGAATGTCTTCTCTTTGGTTTATTTCAGCCTTCATGGAAATACTGCCCAACTGGAAAACATTGTTGTTGTTAGGATGTGTTGCCTCTCTTTGCTGTAAAAGCAAAGTAGACCGATACCATCAAGGAATAACTAATCTACAATGCTTAATTCCTAAGTGCAGATGGATTCCAGGTTCATCACCCTCCAAATGGTATTCCTTCCACACTGAGATCAGTCAGACACCTGCCTGCTCACTTTCCCAGTAATGTGAGCAGTACTCTGGTGATCACACGACTTTCTCTGATCAGTCGCCTTGTTCAGCACTGTTTACCTAGCTCAGTGGATGAAAGCATGGTGTGGATGGTACCCCAGTGGCTGGAGTTCCATCTCCACGTAGGTCATCACTCTGTAAAGGAAGACAGATTTGCTGGCAAGCACCTTTCTTTCTATAAGTGAATGACTCACAGTGGCATCTTATAGTAATGTTTTCTAAACTTTTTTTTGTCTGCAATGCTCAGAAATAAATATATTTTATATTACAAATAAGTATATGCACGCTTACATCTGAAACCAAATTTTCATAAAATAATACTCTAATACTCTTGCTAAGTGTGATAAAAGGTAAAAATAAACAATATATGTTAGAAAAACCATCCCCAAACATTTTTAAAGGATGCTAGTTGTATTGTACTAAATTGATTTTTGATACAAACTACTGAGACCAGCAGTTTGAAAAACAATTGGCTATAGTACTTTTATGTGAAGGACCCACTCTTTCTCTTTTCATTTTTTTCCTTTTTAAAATCTCCCTTCTTCCCTCTATCCCTCCCTGACTTCTTTCCTACATTCCTTCCTTCCTTGCATCTGTTTTTCCTTCTTCCTCTCTCTCTCTATCCTCTTTGAGAAATGTTTTTGGAAAGAGATTAAAATACAAAGTTAGCAACATGCCAATCTGATTCCCACTAAAAGATCTGAAATTCACACTATTTCTCAGTCTATGATTTGTATCCTTGGTCATGGGCTGTGAGTGGCTTCAGCATTACTTAATGTTGCTAAATTACTTTCCAAAAAGATTACACTAGTTTACTGTCCCAGCAGCAGTGTATGAGAGTTACCAGTCCCCATGTGCTTGCTTGGTAACACTGGTATTGATAAAATTTACAATTTTTGCTGATCTGATGAGTAATTGTTTAAAAGATTAGTTCCATAATTATTAATGAAATAGAACAGTTATCTGACATATATCAATCAATCGGACTTCCTTGTATGTGATGTAAAATGACATTTCATATTTTGGGGCTATTTTTTT